>CAKNYM010040974.1:0-14011 GCA_932195095.1 Andricus curvator
ATCCTGTAGAATCACTGAAAGCCCTTTAAATATATAGTAATTAATTACAAGTCTTTGAAATCCTTTGCAATCTAGCATTTTTTTGGCTGAGTTGTTAAGCTTCAAAGGCAGGTGCCTATAATTTTTGCGCCGATAGTAAAACCTTTTATAATCCCTTAAAATCTCACGGAATTCCTAAACTACTTTGTATTTCTCGTTAAATTCCGTAAAATTTCGTGATTCTTTGAAATACTTTGTAGTACTTTGAAATGCCTTAACATCCTTTGATATCTGTTGAAATCCTTTCAAATCACTGAAAATGTTAAAAATCTTGATAAATACCTTAAAATATATACCGCTTATAGTTTATATATTCAATAAAAAATAATAAATCTTAAAGAAGGAAGGGCGAGGGGATATAAAATTTTGAAAAATCGTCCTTACGTAATTAATGGACGATCCCTTACACTTTACACTCTTTACAGAATCCATGGATCAAGAATAATGATTATTCACTTTGCGATAGCGTTGAAAGCGATTTGTGTTACATAATTCATAATACAAACGTTTAATAAAAGTTATCGTATAAGTATTGAATTCTCAATTAACAGTTTTTAAAAATCCAGTTTAATGTTCCTTCTCATTCTATGTAACTTTTCGTCATTTTAAGAAAAAGTCACGTGATAATCGATTCTAGCAGCTTCTAGCAATAACATCCCCGTACTAGGGAGTAGGGGGAGGGTAGGGTGTCGAAAATGAGCGAAGAACCGATCACGTGACTTATGGACGACCCCTCCTTAATATGGGTTTCTACCTCGGTTTCCACGCCACTCAGAACGCTCAGCCCATAAATCACCGAATAAATAACAACCTCTTTCAGGAGACCCGAGAGGAGACCTAAGTCAGAAAAAAGTTTGGTTGATTCAACAAAAATTTGGTTGGAACAAACAAATAAATACATTGCTATATGGTCAATCAAATGTTTGGTTGATTTAACCAAATTTTTGGGTTAATAAAGTTTGGTTGATTGTAATAAATATTTTGGTTAATTCAACCAAATATTTTGGTTAATTCAAACAAATATTTTGATTGTTTCGTTCAATCAAAATGTATCTAGATCTTGACTTTAAAAAAATTGTATTCTATGTCAAAATCTTTTGATAACAAACTTTTGATAAGCATCACTTTCAGCATTAGAAAACCGTACTTTCACCCAATTTGACAGAAAGGCTTTTTTCATACATTTGTGTGGGGTTCTTTCATCACTTATGAATTTTGAGGTTGGATTGCCTGCTCCGGTGTGAACACTGGGAACTCAAAATGCGCTGCATACTGTTTCAGACCCGAGTTTTTTTAAAAACGTTGACATTTTTAGTGTCCATTTGTTCGTATCACTCATTTTTTCACTAATTCGTGACACGTTGAGAAACTTTACGACACGCAAACTGGTCACCGGCGCGGCGTGGGCTGACATCATCTGTTTCGATATGTTTAGTGTAGTTAATGAAAGTATTTGGTAGAGTCAACCAAATTATTTCGTTACTTCAACCAAATCATTTTCTAATAATTAATATATTCCGCTCAACACAGTTATTTTATTGAATCAAATAAACATGCTCAAATAAATAATTACTTTGAACTGACCAAATTAATTCGTTGTGTTTTTTAAAAATGACGAAAGGTTTATTTGCGCTGACCAAATTTTTTAGTTTCAACAAACAAATTAGGTTGAACAAACTGTTTTGTTGAATCAACTCAATCTTTTCTCTGAGTGCACGTTTGATTGTTAGCTACTTTTACGAGCTTCGTGGAAGTGTTTTGCAATAACAATGACAGTCCTTCAGAAGCAATTCGTATATTATTTTAGGAATATTCGGGAATATATATGCCATTGAAAAAGTTTTATTTTTCTTCAGAACGAGTGCTCAATGGCCAAAGCTGATAGTATATTCTAAAATCTAAATCTAAAAACCAACTCGATGCTCACTGTCATAAATTAAAAATCATAATCCAAATCTTAAACCTCAAAGCTATTTGTCGTAAAAACGTCAACTTCGCGTTGATACAGAAATAAAGCATATAATTATTTTTCTGACTGTATAGTGTATAGAAAGAATATATTAACAATTTTTTAATTGTTTAAACAAATATAATTTGCTCAAACAATTATTTTTCCAAACATATTTTTTGAATCGTATTTCCTGAATTAAACATAATATTGAATGATTTCCAGGAGTAGTAAATTCTGTTTAAAACGTCGTGTCATTGTTTAAACAATTTTTATTCGTTCAAGCAGTTTTCTATTAAAAAATGTGGATCAACAATATAAAATATTACACATAGAATTATTTTCGTAAATATATTTTAATATATATTTTTTGTGTCTTCCAGTATGTCAGATTGATATTCATAAGACTTTCAAATGCTATAATGAAATATAATCAATTTGAAGGAAATTTGAAAAAAAAACAATAATTAATTGTATAAACAATAACATGAAGTTTTTAGCAGAATTCATTACTCTTTGAAATGATTCAATATTATGTTTAATTCAGAAAATACGATTTAAAAAATATTTTTGGAAAAGTAATTGTTTAAACAAATGATATTCGTTTGAACAATTACAAAATGGTTAATACATTCTTTCTATACACTATACAGAAAGAAAAATAATTATATGTATTTTATTTTATTTAATTTTTTTAAAGTTATCAAAAAAAACTGCTTAAGCAAATCAAAATTGTTTAAACAAATAGAAATTCATCGAAAATTAAAAGAAATGTATCAAAATTATATAATTATCCAACATAAAGTAGCATATGATACCAATTTCAGAAAAAACTGGACATCTCTGGGTCAATTTTTAGAAATTTTGAGAATAAACAATAAGTAATTGTTTAAATAATTACATAATAATTTAAAAAAAAATTACTATTCCAAACAGTGACAAACTATTACATTTCAATGGGAAAATACGATTAGTTTTTACATTTGTTGGGAATAAATAATTTTTTAAATAAGTTACATTTGTTTAAACAATTAAAAATTGTTTAAAGAGTCATGGGAAATATTCAAATTGTCCATTAGTATTTATTTGAATGCAAAAGACGACGGAAATTGCCAAAAAGTAACAATAATAGGTAAAAATGTAGTTCTTCGACTTTTGGGTCATATTTGGGGCGCTGTGTGGGGGGGGGGTAAGGGTGGGTTGAAAAAAAAGTTATTAGTATGGTTTTATTTCATAGGTACTCCTCTTCAATCCCTGAAATAGTCGGCACGTTTCGATCAAACCCTGAAGTATGAGTTCAATTTTTCGAAAATCCAAAATTGGCCCATGTTAATTAAATGGGATTTTGAAGTGCCCGGTGGCACGTGTTAATATACGAATTTCGAAAAAAAAATTGGGGATTTTTTTTCTCCGGAAATGGAAACCTTAGGGGGGGGGGGACTTGACCTCTAGGGTAAAAAAAGTTTTGCAATGCATTTTTGGACAACCCTAATGCACATACATCACGCCGCATGTATCAAAAATCGCGTGTAGTTATGCAGCAGAGGCGAACGCATGATGCTCATGATTATCGTTTGAACATGAACTTAAAAACTTTTAATGTGCACATTTAAATCAAAGTATGTGGATTGCACCCCTCCATAGTGAGAAAAGAATGAGTTTTTGATCGAAAGAGAGAGTTGGGAGGTTTAGACGATGATTTGGTGAGGCTCTTCACTTGGGGGTAATCGCTAGAGAGATTGATCAGCAGCCTGGGTCGGAGCAGTATTGCGGAACGAACGTGTTATTTAGATAAATAAAACGATAATTCTACATAAAAATATTACTCCCTTCCTCATCGAGTGAGTCACGCATACCCTGAAAGGGAAATGGCTTAATGGTACAATAAAAAAAATGTTATAGTGCACATTAAATTATTACTTGAGCATTTATGAAAGTATGCATTGTAATTTCCTGAACCTTTTATTTTAAAATTATTTTCTGACTCCACTTTCGTGATTTTTGTCGAAGTCCAAACCATGATTCTGTCTAGAAACTAGGTAACATCTGGGCAGTCTTCAGATCTTTTCAAAACGAAATCCTAGGCAGCGCCAAGACCGTGACTAGACAGCAAAAAGGTTTGAATGAAATACGTAGCAAAACTAGACAGCGCCAGTGTAGCGCCAGGTTAGTATTGCGTGAATAGCTTGAGAAAAACTGTACTGGCTTTCGCATGATTCAAGACTGCCACGAAATTTTTCCACGCGGGTTGTTTATTATTTTTAATAATTAATAAGCTAGGCTTAATTATGATTTACGCAATCAATAAATAATTAAAATAAATTAAACAAATAATTTACGTTGAAGTTTTATTTTTTAGGATATTATCAATATAATACATATAGCATTACACATATTACAATTATTCTAAATTTAATATAAATTTATTATACCTTTACTATATTATTCAATTGAAAGAAAATGTTTTTGAGCATCCTCCAAAACAATCAATCTTAATATACAGTACTCATATTAAGATTTCAATCACCTTCAACAATTATTGTTTATTATCTGAAATATGTAATAGTGTACATCTAATTATTACTTGAGCATCTATGCAATTATGTATTGTCATGTTCTAAATCTTTCATTTTTAAATTATTTTCTGACTTCACTTTTGTAATTTTTGTCGAAGTCCGAACCGTGATTCTGTCTAGATTGTCTAGAAACTAGGCAAAATATGGACCGTCTTCATATATTCAAATCCGTACCGAACTCGTAGATAGCGCCAATAGTGGGACTCGACAGCAGAAAGGTTTGAATCAAACACGTAACAAACCTACCTTCTTTCTCATATTATTACTCCCTTCCTCACCGAGTGAGTCACGCCTACCCCGAAAGTGAAATGACCTAATGGTATAATAAAGAAGAAAGTAATAGTGTACATTGAATTATTACTTGAGCAGTTATGAAACTATGCATTGTAATTTCCTGAATCTTTTATTCCCAAATTATTGTTTTCAGAATTCACTTCTGTAATTTTGCCATCTAGAAATGATCTAGCTAATTTATCTAGATAATTTGTAGATGGCCAAATTTAGCTGGCACAGCTAGATATTGAGGTAACACAGCTAGAAATGTACATAACGCAGCTATATTTTCTTGGAAGACGAAATTCAGCTAAACTTCTAGCTGAGACAGGTAAACCATTTTTTTTCAGTGTAGAAACTAGCGAAAATCTGTAGAGTCTTCATATCTTTAAACTCGTAGGCAGCGCCAAGACCGTGACTAGACAGGAGAAAGGTTTGAATGAAACACGTAGCAAAACTAGACAGCGCCAGTGTAGCGCAAGGCTAGTATTGCGTGAATAGACAGGCTTGAGAAAAGCTGTACCGGCTTTAGCATGATTCAAGACTGCCACGAAATTTTTCCACACGGGTTGTTTACTATTTTCAATAATTAATACGCTGGCCTTAATTATCATTTACGCAATCAATAACTAATTAAAATAAATCAAAACCAATCATTTATGTTAAAATTTGATTTTCTAGAATATTATCAATTTAATACGTACGAGTACCATTATACTAATATTGTTATTCTAAATTTAATATAAATTTATTGTACCTTTACTATATTATTCAATTGAAAGAAAATGTTTTTGAACATCCTTAAAAAAAATCAATCTTAATATACAGTTCTCATATTAAGATTTCAATCACCTTCAATAATTATTATTTATTATCTGAAATATGTAATAGTGTACATTCAATTATTACTTGAGCATTTATGCAATTATGTACATATTGTAATTTCCTAAATCTTGTATTCCAAAATTATTTTCTGAATTCACTTTTGTAATTTTTGTTCAAGTAAAAACCGCGATTCTGTCTAGAAAGTAGGTAAAATCTGGACCATCTTCATATATTCAAATCCGTAACTAACTTGTAGATAGCGCCAAGAGTGGTACTAGACAGCAGAAAGGTTTGAATTAAACACGTAGCAAATCTAGACAGCGCCAATGTAGCGCCAGGCTAGTATTGCACGCATAGACAGGACTCAGAAAAAATGTACTGGCTGTAGCATGTTTCAAAACTGCCACGGAATGTTTTCACGCGGGAAAGTTTGTAGATAGCACCCCTTCATAGTGGGAAAAGAATTGAGTTTTGGATCGAAAGAGAGAGTTGGACTTTGAAATGAATTTGAAATTATTTTCGCAATTAATCTTGAATAATTTGTTTAGTAACAAGAAGGGTAACCGTAAGTAATTATTCCAGTAATGTCCCGGCAACGTACCGTTTAGCAGTAGTAAACTTGACTATTCAGATGTGCATTTTAAGATTTTAAATTTTATGTATTATTCTTACTTATTTCTATGCTTCTATTACACGATTGTGATTGTTTAAGAAAATGATAATTGTTTTAAATTATGTACAAATCTTATAGCTTCATATTGTTTATCAAGTTCATGCATGAATTTGTATGGTGTAAAACTGTTGAATGTGCGTTATCATGTGTTGATCACATTAGTCCAAATATAATTCATCAACCCCAAAATATTGCCGAAAATCATGCACCATTCATAAAAGGAGAATGCATCTTTTTATGAATGTTCTGTGCTTTGATGAGTTGGTAAGCCAACGGATTTTAATGAGAGCAATTTTATTGCAATTCGCTCTCTAAGTGCGACCGTAGCTAAGCTGGCTGTAGGCAGATGTCATACATGTATTTATGTCATTCACAAGACTTACAGTTGGGGCACAATGACATGTATCTGTAGCGGATGAATTTTTTCTGGACTGCATGTGATCAAACGACTGATATGCACATACATCACGCCACATGTATCAAAACTCACGTATAATTATTCAGCAGAGGCGCACGCATGATTGTCATGATTATCATTTTAAATAAATAAACTAAACTCACGATATAAGAAGAGTTTCGGTCATGAATTACATTGGCCTGTATCCAAACTTGAAGCGGCATAGCCTCATGAACCTTTTCCGTCCGATTTGGACGCATAACGTAACCTGATGCAACTAACGCGCTAAGAGGTGGGCACTCGATCTGCTTGTCACGCTTGACCGAACAAATCATCTGTGCTGACCAAGCGGCTTCTCTCATCATGAAAGAACGGGGGCCATCAGTTCTAGGAGTATCGTAAACCGGAGGTTCTTCTGTCGGGAGTTGAGTGCATGCAACATTTTTCAATCTGCATATTTCATTCAAAGTGCGTAGCTTGCATAACAGAATAATGGGAAAAGAATAATTTTTCCATGAAAATAAAAACTTCAGATTATTACATGAATAAGAAATTCTTGTAACAATCAATAATAAATCATTTGTTTAGTAATAACAAGATATGACATTTCAATTTGTATTATTATTATTATTTCTTTTATGTCTCTATTATGCAAGTCTGACTGTTCAAGAAATAATTATGTTTTAAAATTATGTATAATTGTTGTAGGTGTACATTTTGTGTCAAGTTCATCAATTAATAAAATACTGTAAATAGTTTCATCCTCAATTGTAATTAGAGAGCGGACTAGAGCAACTGTGAAGTTAGCTGAAGAGCGCCAATCGGCTGCCACACGTAGAGAACCCCTGTTAGACACACTCATTTGCTTTATAGAATAGAGCTTGAATTCGAAAATGTTTGGTTTGAATTTTCTTAATTTCGGGAGGTCTTGAATTTTTAAATTTCACAATGTTGCAGGTTCAAATATGTACAAATATGAAAAATGTCAGGTCAATTACAATTTCGAATATTTGAGAATTGCATAATTTTCTATTAAAAGCCTTGATAGTCAGTTTTTCGTTTCACAATTTCAGATTGCAATATACTAAATTGTTTGGTTTCAATTGTAAACTTCAAAAATGTTCTGGTTTTTTAAATTCTTTGAAATCGTATACTATGAAATTTGAAATACTCGATAGTTGTACAATTTTCAGTTTAATGGATTTTCAATGACACAATTCTACATGAAATGCCTTCAGAACAAATTCAAAACAATGGAAAATTAAGACAGCAATTTCTAAAATTCAAGCCTTAACAATGAGAAGATTTTCTAACCAGGCACTGAATATTGATTTTTCATCGGAAAATGGTTCCAAAAAGTGCGACATTTTAAACTCAGTTAAAAAAAAAGCAATGTTTGTTATTGAACAATTGAATGATTTATCTAAAATTTTCAATGGTTAAAAATTTATAGTTGTACATTTTCATAGTAAACGCTGAATGTAGTGCTTAATTGAAAATTTTTCTCCATTTTGAAGGTTGAAAATGATGGTGAACTTCGTTATTGATTTAAAAAAAATAAATGCAATCAATATTACAATAAAAATTTGTAGAATTTCAAAAGCTTTGACTTTAAAACGTTGAATATAGTTTTAAAATTAAAAATGTAAAATTGTAATTGCTTTGAATGTTAATTTGTGCAAATTCAAAAAGTTTCCATTCAAAATTATTAGGCAATTTCGAATGATTTTAATTAGAAATAATACAATTTTACTTCCTTTATATTTTAAATTCTCTATTTTCGAAAATTCAAATATAAAAATATTCAATTTTTAACGTTTTGAAATTATTTTATTTTCGAAAATTTTATTTTGAAATCATTCAACTTAGAGGTTCTAGAATTAAAAATTTTGAACAATTTCACCCAGAAATTATACAATTTCAACTCCTTGCTAATGAAATTGTCAAAATTGCAAAATTTCCTTCCGAAAGAATTAAATTTTGAAAGCATTTGTTCAGAAAACGCATTTCTTCAGAAAAGATACAAGTTCAATTCCTTCTCACTTCATTCTAAATATTGTCGTTTTTTTCAAAATTGTACCTAATTAAAAATTGCTTGAATTGGAAAGTTTTCAATTCTAATTGACTTAATACATTTGTTTGAAATTTGAACTAAAAATCATTAATCATTATTTAAAAAAAGTTTTAATCTTAATATCAAATTTTTTTTCATAATGCTTTATTTAATTGTGAAAAAATGGTACATGATTGAATAAATAAATGAATAGAATGTAACGTGTTAGACAGCTGTCTATAACCGGTGTTCTCTGCTCTCTAATTATAACATTACAACAACAAAAATGACACGACGAATTAATGAAAAAGTATATTGTAATTGTCGATCTGAATGAATGGAAAATCCTCATAGGCCTATAATAATTGCCTTGGGATTATAGGAATAATTTTAAGAAAATTACTGTAGAAATCACAAAAATACAATAAGTTCATAAAAATTGTTATATTTAAGGAAGTATCGTTTGAACCATGTGATAGGAGTATTGAAAAATGGACTATTATTCATTCATAATGTTGATAAAAATTATACAATAATAACAAGGTATTATAATTCACAATAATTACAAAACTGTAAAACGGTTAACATTATTTAATAAAAATGGCAAAAAAAAAATGTAATTCAGTAGCGCAATCCTTTAGATAAAATCACCGGCCGAACGCTAGAAAAATCATAAAATTGGGGGCGGTCATCGATATATAGAAATGGATCGAGAACGCTGTGGGGAGAACGGAAATAAGCTTTAGAGAGAGAGAGAACACATTTGAGAGGCCTTTTTCTATTCCAGGATTCAGTTGCACCCATCGAAAATACTCTCAACCAATCAGCTGTATCTAGAAAGAGATAGGACTACATCTCAAATGTTCTCTCTCTCTCTCTCTCTCTAAAGCCCATTTCCGTGCTCCCCACAGCCTCATCGGTCCATTTCTATAATATGTCGATGGGGGCGATGCACAGGGCTGCCAGTCGCAAAAGATGGTAGGTAGCGCCATCTATTGATTTTGCGAGAACTGGTTATGCAAAACTCCCTGCACTGTACTCAGCCGGTAATGCAGATTTCCACCGCACCACTCTATTAGACCTTGTCGAGCAGCGACACCTACCCATCGGTTTGCGTACTACGAGCTTCAAATCTATCGGCCGAATGTTTCAAAAAGCGGCCATCGATTTCTTGCATCAATGTTGCATCGATGTTTCGTGCAATGTTTCAGATGTTTCAGGCAACACCGATGCAATATTGAGGCAACATTCGGTGTTAATAGGGCAGTTCGTAGAGACGGGTTCTGAAAGCTCAGGCGCTTCAGGACGGTCGCCGGACTCTCGGGGTTGCCGGGAATCAGCACGATCGCCCTGCGGTATCTTTGCAAACACTCCGTCCCCTTGACTTCCAAGTTTATACCTTCTTTAAGCCTAAGCGTTGGGTTTTTTTCAACTATCCAGTCTCGCGACCAGATGTCCGCGGCCTCCACAACGATGGCCCCCGACCTGATGAAGATGCCGTTGAATCTGGGGGCGCGTCCCTCGCGAGGTAACGCGTCAATCCCGTTAGAGATTGCATCCCTCAGCCTGTCCAAATCCTCGAAAGTTAGACAGTTATCAGGATAACCCGACGCAACGACAACTCTCACCAGGGCATTGTTAGCCATCTGCGCGAAAGTAAGGCCCTGCGTTACCAGAGCCTTCTGCCGTTTCAACTCCTTGTTTGAGGGAGTTTCTGCGGAGCCCTTCTTACTCTTGCCTATGGAATAAGCCTGAGGAGTTGCTCCGGGTAAAGTTTCCGCAGCCGTTGCCCCCTGTGAGGAGCCTTGGCTGCTGTTTGAAAGCCGCGCATTGCGGGCTCTCTTCCTTTGTGCTCCGCACCGGTTCTTCTTCCTTCCGGAGAGTTCCGTTAGCTGCACTTCTACGGCTTCGACAAGATTGTCTCCACCATCATCCCTATTTCGCACCGCCTCTGGTGGGTTGCCCTCTACGGAGCCTCCCACTTTTGGCGGTGGGTTAGATGAGGGTCTCGAAACGGATCCCTCATCGTTTATGTTCTGTTTTTTTTTAGGATTCATTTTTGTCCCACGAGTAGCTAGGGAAATAACACCTACTTTGAAACCCCCACCTGTCCGCCTCTACTGAGGGGGGCAGGCCGGGGTGTTCAAAGATTTTTTGACCCTGGTGCCATTCAGCTCTTGACACGGCGATCACATCTTAGCTTCGGAGCATGAGAACTCGCGCTTTCCATATTCCAGGGGGCTTTGCCATGACCACATTAAAGGATCGCTCCTTAGTTTAAGTCTCGCCGACCAGAGTCCGTCAGTTCCCCAGAGTAGCCACACCTCGGGATGCAGCCCCTCAGGTTCACCTATTCCAGATCTGTGGTCTAATGAGCCCCATAAGCCCTCCCACCAGCTACAAGGTTCCGCGATCCCTAGGGATCGCGTTCAGTTAAAAATAGTTACATAGTTTGTCTAAAGTTTGGAACAATTTTCCAAAGAAACTAGTTTTCAACCAAAAAGATAAATTTTCATTCAATAAGATTAATTTTCTACAAAAAAAATTAATTTTTAACAACAAAAAAAAAAGGTTTGTCAACAAAATAGTTAAATTTTCAATCAATAAGTTTAATTCTCTACACAAAAATTTTTGTAATAAAATACAGAATTTTCCCCTAAAAAATATTTTTTTCAACACAAAATAGAATAGTTATATTTAAAATGAAAAAATTAATTTTCAATCATAAAAAATTAATTTTCATTGAAATATGTCAATTTTCAACCAAAAAAATGTATTGTCAACCAAAAAGATGCATTTTTCACCAAGAAAATTAATATTCTACCACAAAAGACGAATTTTCAACAAAATATTTAATTTTTTTAACAACAAAATTAATTTTCAACTAAAATGATGAATCTTCAATAAAAAAAATGAATTTTGAACTAAATAGTTGAATTTTCAACCAAAAAGATGAATATTCAACCATGAAGATTAATTTACGAATTTTCAACAAAATACATGAATTTTCAACTAAAAAAGGATAAGTTTTAAACAAAAAATGGAATAGATATTTTCAATTTAAAAAATTAATTTTTAACCAAAAGAAAAATGATTAACGATTAACCAAGGAAATGCATTTTCATCTAAAATGAGAAATAACCAAAAAAAATGTTAACTCAGAAGACGAATTTTCAACCAAAAATGGAATAGATAATATTTACGGTTAAAAAATTCAGTTTTAACCATAAAAAATGAATTTTCTTTGAAATAGTTAAATTCTCAATCAAAGAAATGAATTGTCAATAAATTTTTTACCAAGAAGATTAAAATTCTACAACAAAAGATGAATTTTCAACTTAAAATGGAACAGTTAAATTTTCAGTTAAAGAAATTAATTTTCCACCATAACAAATTAATTTTAATCGAAATAGTTAAATTTTCAACCAAAGAAATAAATTGTCAACCAAAAAGATGAATTTTTTACTAAGAAGATTAATATTCTACCACAAAAGACGAATTTAAAAAAATAAATAAATTTCTTTTAACAAAAAAATCCTTTTTTAACTATAATGATGAATCTTCAATCAAAAAAATGAATTTTGAACCAAATAATTGAATTTGCAACAAAAAAAATGAATTTTCAACCATAAAGATTAATTTCCTACAAAAAACGAATTTTCAACAAACTACATGAATTTTCAACTAAAAAAGATACCTTTTCATCCAAAAATGAAATAGTTATATTTAAAGTTTAAAAAATTAATTTTTTACAAAAAAAAAAGAAGATTTTTCAACAAAATAGTGAATTTTTCCAAAAATGTGAATTATTAACTAGAATGAGAAATAACGACAAAAATTTCAATCAAGAAGAGTAGTTTTCTATCAAAAAAGACTTACTATTTGGTTGAAAACTTGACTATTTTGTTAAATTATTTTTTTTTTTCGAAAATTCATCTTTTATGGTAAAAAAATTCATCTTTTTGGTTAAAAATTCATTTTTCTTGGATGAAAATTAACTATTTTGTTGAAAATGCATCTGTCTTCGAAAAAATTCGTCTTTTTGTCTTTAAAATTTAACTATTTGGTTAAAAGTTCAACTGTTTTGTTGAAAATTCGTCGTTTTTGCTTGAAAGTTCAATTATTTGGTTTTAATTGTAACTGTTTAGTTAACAATTAATTTTTTTTGTTGGAAAGTCGTGTTTTTGGTTTGAAAATTCATCTGTGCGGAAATGAGGGGAGGGGAAGTATGACTAGTTTATAAATATTTTTTTTATTTAAACAACTTATTATCTTATAATATCGCGAATTAATGGTATTTTCTTAATCCTTTGGCCTAATTTATGAAATCGAAAAGTGCATTTTTTCATTTTAGCTGTGTATTTATTGTTTATACAATTTAAAATTGTTTAAATGCAAAACAAGCCAGAGGAACTTTTTTTGCTATTCTTTCAACAAGTTCTCTCAATTAAAATAATAGAAAATTTTTTATAAACTTTTAAATAAATAAGAACAATTAAAAATAACGAATATGTATTTTATATTCGTAATTTTCGGATTTCGGGTTTTAATTCAAATTTTACTTATAAATTGTGTATCTTTCATTAACTTTTTATTTCGTTTTTATGATATTTTAAATTGAACAATGACGCGGGACTAAATTAAAAATTGACTTCTACAAATTATACAATTTCAAAATTGACTATAACGTCCATACTTTATTTCAAACCTTACTGGAATTATTATATATATTTATAATATATACATTCTTAACGTTAAAAATCGATGCCAAGCGAATTTAGATCGGAATTGGTAAATCTTTTGCAACCAGAGCCAAAATCTGTTCAGTGCTGAGACACCAATTAGCAATATTTTTCGATACTTTGCACCAATTTTCTCCATATTTCGGTTCGGCCGCAATGCATCTTTTTTTAACATCTTCCTGTTGATCTTCCGTTCCATGTAGCTTCTCGAATTTGTAGAAATTTGCCCATGCGTCTCCATAATCTGGCTTTAATTTCACCGTTTTGTTCATCCATTCTCTGCATTTCGAAGTTCTGTTCTCGCTCCAGAACAATCTGCGATAAAAAAATAAATTTTATATAATAATCTAATGAAATATATAAAACCTAATTAACAAATTAAAAGCTAAAATTTGAAGTAATATATAACATAATTGATGATTAAAAGTTAAAATAAATATTGTATTACGCGCCTCCTCCTCAAGATCAACTCGTAGTCCCCCCAC
>CAKNYM010040975.1:2912-44638 GCA_932195095.1 Andricus curvator
GCCCCCTGAGTCAGAAAAAATAGTTTTTACGTCGGTGTCTGTCTGTCTGTCGTTGTCGTTGTCGTCGTCTGTCTATCGGATAACTTTTGAAAGACTAATAGGATTGGATTGTGCTTTAGCAGACAGTTTCAGGGGGCAAAAAGAGAAATCGAGTTCTTTAACTAGCTATTTTGAATGAAAATTCAAAAAGTTAGAGCATTTTCAAAGTTGTTCAGACCATTTTTTTCCAAATTTGAAAATTATTTGTGCGGCCGCTTATAGTACTCGAAAATTTAAACAATTTATTCTCAGGACTTTTTTTGATAAAATAAAAATTGACCGAGTTACAGCATTTTCAATATCCCCCCAAAAAAACGAAAAGTAACATTTTCGGCCAAACAGCGCACGATACGAAATAAAGTCAAGATAGGAAAAGTGTTTCTTTTGGCACGCCCTACAAGATTATCATAAAGACTTTTTGAATTTTCTTGAAAAATCGAAAATTCACATTTTTATTACACAAGAAATAATGAAAAATCCAAAAAATCAATTTTACGGTCAAACTATGCAAGATACGACAAATCATGGCGGAACTAAAATTGTGCATTCAAAAAAGATCTACAAATTTCCTATGGGTCACATTTCGATAGGATGTGTAGTTTTTGTTTTATTCGTAAAAAATAACGTTAACAGTGAAAAAATCGGCTCGATAAGCGGGCACATTTTCATCAAAACTGTGCTTATTTACTTTATTTTTCATCTCGGGTGTGTTTTTTCACAATATTTCATTGTTTTTACGTTCTCAATACTATTTCTAAAAATTTGAAACAATAAAATATAATAATAATTCAAACAATTTATTCTGACTGAAAATCTGACTTTTATGTTAGAATGCGTTTTGATCTTTGTTTACTAAATTAATTGCTGTGAAAAAATTCGACAATTACATTTATATTTCAAGAACTATGCTCCAAATAGACGAAATGAATATATATATATATATATATTTAAAAAAAAAAAAAAAAAAGAGTTATTGGTTCCTCGTTTAGAGGTGGGTCGGGAATGCGCAGATGGAAACATATGAACTCCTATCTAATCACACACTGTTAAAAAAATCTGATCGAAATTTAATATACATGTGAGTAAAGTCATTTGCACATACCGTACATTAATTTTAATATACCATCATGTTGTAAAATTAATATACATCTATATTAAAGTCGGTAAAACAGAATGCGTGAAAACAACAAGTCCTTTGATACCTTCAGATCTTGTCAAATTTAAAAAAATAAAGCAATAACCTTACATTCGTCGACTAAATTCTTACTTACAATTAAAGTGCAACGTACGGGTGGAATTATTCCTAAAATTCGCTGCGAATGTTAGAATTTTAACGTGAGTACAGGTGCTTGGAGGTTAGGTTTCTTAATTATTTGTTTAATTGAACTTGTCTCTGAAAAACCAGTGTAGTTTACATTCATCTACGAGAAAATATTCTTTTTGATCATTTATAATTGAAAATTGCTGCCAGAATTGTTTTTAATTTTTGTAAAGTGCAAATATCGGACTTTTCTGTTAAATGATCAATATGCGGTATATGAAATTTAATAACATAGTCTCTTAATGGCGATTCCGTATACCCAGGTTTTAGATTTAATATACAAATGTATATTAAATGTATATTAAAATTGCAAACATTTTTAACAGTGCAACGCTGCTGAAGGCTGGTAACCTTCTCAGTATAAAACATCAACCAATTGCGAATCTCTCGGTTTCCATTCCTTGTTCTCGCCCCTCCGCCCGTAACAGAAGTTTTGGTGGGACTGACGTTAGAACTGGACTCTCCACTATACGAAGAATCACTACTTAACTTGGACATGATATCGACTGGCAAAACAAATTTCGCGCACAAAGGTGGTAGTTGGGTGTACAATCTAAACATGAAAATACAAACAATAAAGTATCCTCGGAATGGACTGAAACTTTGATTGACGAAATGCATACACACGGTAAATGTAAAGTTCGAGTTTCAGGCGATGAATGGAGACTGGGTGTTTGGAATTCTAGAGGAGTGAATGATCTTAAAGTACGAGAACTACGAGAAACTATGCATGCTAGAAAACTAGATATTTTATGTGTTTCGAAATATGGTCAGGAGTAGATACACTGTTAAAAATTTCCGCATAAAACTTCCACTAAATGTATTGGAAGTTTATTTCCGAAATGTAGAGTAACGCTACAATACATAATGTTGTAGTTTTCAAATGCAACGGATCATGCAGCGATATAAACGCTACAATACATGTATTGGAATTCTCGACGGTGACTTCACGATTTACGACGCTTACAATACATGTATTGCAATTTTGGCATTCCAATCCCGTGTTTGCAATTTTGCCTTACGCCTGTATTGTAGAAAAGTTGCAGAATTCCAAACATTTTTAACAGTGTGGGGAATCACATGGTAGTCAAGGGGTCGGTTTGATTATGAATGAAAAAGCAAGATATATGTTCTAAAAACGACCTAAATACTTTTTTCTCCCCTTTTAAGATAGTTGGAAAAAAATCTTTCTGATTGTAGGATTTATTATAAAGATACGGAAATATACGCTGAAGTAAAGGAATTACCTTCTTCATTCACATGAGGATCATCCCAAATATCGAGCGCGAAGCGCGAGTGTCGTCATGAGAATGTGTTCCTTAAGGTCGATAGAACCTTAAGTAAATTAGTTCTTCTTTTTATGTAAAACTGACATAATTAAACCAAAAGCAGGTCATAACGATGAAGCTTACTAAGAGAGTATTAGCCTGCGAAACGCGCAATAGCGAGCACACGAAGTGTGAAAACCTAGACGACAAATGTGTCCGAGCGCGCAGCGCGAGGTGAATACATTATCGAGCGCGAAGCGCGAGATAAACATATAATCGAGCTCTGCAGACGTCTGACGTTAATTTATTTATTGCATGAATTGTTGAATGCTTATGCCGAAATCCAAACTGAAATTCCGGTATAACTTCTTTCTCTTCGCATACATGCAACAGAGAGTCTTTTACTATAACTTCAAAGACTTTACTTATATTCGGCAATAGACTTATAGGTAACGGGAACTGGTGTTTTCAGCGTGGTATTGCCGTTGGCATAATATATATACTCAAAAGAATTGCATAAAGGTACGTATAAAAAGCCACGTTTAGGTAAATTTATAAGGAGAGACAGATGTTCATAAATCTATTATTCTCGAATAAACAAAAAATATATCAGTCTACGTATTTTAGTGCTAAATAGATAAAAAAAAATGTTTTACAGCTGATAAGAAACGTAAAGTACTATCACCTACTGAAATGTAGAAAGTATCATTGAAAGAATAGTTAAATGTGAATTTCAAAAAAAGAAAAGGTAAACATTTGATAGAATTTTTACTAGAAACGAGATTTAAAATGATATATTTAAGACGGTAGACGTGTTGGAAAATACCAAGTCCCACGTGCTTTAAAATTCTCTTACCTAGTACCTATATTTATATAGTTACGAATATATTGAGACTGGGATAGAGACCTATAATAAAAATAACATTACTTATATGGTGTTGAAATCCACTGGTCAACGATGAAATCCTGTAAAACATAAAGATTTTGTAGAAAAAATACGGAAAAGAAAACAATAACATAGCCTCACAACTGTCAAAATTACTCAAAGATTTGTAGTCGATTTAAATAGAATTTACACTTTTAACCACCGTGATTGTATTTGAATGGTGAGATTAATTTGAACTACTGCCCTATATAATGCGATTAAATTATCTAAAAAAATAAAAATATATCACTATAAAAGCCCACGCAGTCTTTTACCCGATAAAAATAAATTGATTATTCGCGTTGTTCATGTACCTCAGATTTACGCAGGTTCCGATCGTTCCCTTCGTCAATATCGTTCAACGTACACGCATGTGTGAGTCCCGTATGCATGAGCATCGTTATCCGCGAAGTAGGATTAATTCGAATAATTTGAAATTTTTAACTAAAAAAATTGCAGTTTTCAAGGAAATATTTAGATTAGCAATCGAAAAAGATTATTGTTAATCAAAAAATATTCGAATTACCAAATGTGGCTAAACTTTGAACAAAAAGGATTGATTTCGAATTAAAAATTGTTGAGTTTTTAACCAAAAAAAGTTAACTTTCAATTAAAATATTTGAATTTTTCGTAAAGAAAAAACTTTTTGAAACAAACAAATGAATCTTTAATCAAAAATATAAATATTTTTAAGAAAAAAATCATTTTTAGCGGGATAGTTTATTTTTTAGCTTAAAATACAATTTTTTAAGAAAATAGTTTAATTTTCAACAAATAAGTAATGAATTTTCAATAAAAAATATAATAGTTGGAATTAATTTGTAGAACAACAATTCTCCTGAACTTATATATTTTTGAAATACCCTTTGATCTCATTTTTATATTATCGAATTACCATTTGGCAAAGTTTTTATTTTTTCTGAATTACCATTGTTTTTACTTTTTATTTTCCCAAACTCTCCATATGTTAGTATAATTGATCAAATTTTGATGAACTTTGATCAAATTTTCGACAATTTGCGCAAAAAAAAAAAATAATGAAAAGAAAATCTAAGATGATTGAATCAACAGTGTCGCGAAAGAAAAAAATGTATCACACACTTATTATTATTGTGTTGCAGTTTGAAATCGAAAGATCATTGCCTCATTAACCAGCAACCGCCACGCATCTCTATCCCGTGCATCCTCTATCCAATTTACGTGATCATGTCCTAGTTCTTTTAGATCGTCCCTTACGTTGTTCTCCCAAATTAATTGAAATATTTTCGTTCCTATGACATTTAATTTATAAATAAATTGTAATTTTATTTCTTAAAAAAATTAGTGATGTCTTATAGGAGTGTTATATTTAATTTTTTTTATTATTCTGGTATTTTAAAAGAAAAAAATCACCTCTTATCGACACAACGTATAAGAGAATCATGCTTTTTCGCAAACATGTATAGTGGTAACTTTTCATGATTAGAGATTTAATAAAAGTGTTTTTTTCAGTATCAAAGCAAAGGGGAAAATTACTTCGATGAAGCAGACGAAGGCAATAACTTCATTAAGAACATTAAAGACGAGAACGCCGTGAATAAGGAACATGCATCAGAAGAAAGATCTTATACTTCACTTGAAGATATGATGACAGACACATGTCTCAAAATCACCTCACCCGTCACAGTTCCAGTCACTAAAACGATTGGTGAAATCCTAATAATGATTGTAACATTTGCTTTAGTGAACTCACTGTCGTTTAATGGTACTTATCAATTATTTTGCCTCATTAACTGTTTGTTTTCAGTACCTATCTTACCAAATACAAAGTACTTTCTTGATAAACTATTCTACCCTAAAAAATGGTCGCAATTCCACGCGATTTGTACACAATGTCACAACTATGCAGGTACATTTGAACCTTGTAAAAATAGTCACATGCAATGCAAAATATGTGGAAGTAAAATTGATGTTAAAAATTACGATTTTAAAGACTTCTTTATAACAATGGATCCTTCGAATCCGATTTCAGAATTGATACAAGCGAACTACGATCACTTTAACTTTGTTTTAAGTCAACGATTTGTAAAAAAAGGATTCATTAGTGATATTTATAACGGAAAACTGTATCGAAAATTTGTAGGGAGTTTAAGTGAAGCCGATAAGTATCAGTATGCGACGACAACTTTTAATACCGATGAAGCGCCTTTATTCGAAAGTTCTACTTGTTCCATCTGGCCAATATACTTGATGGTGAACGAATTACCTTATGCTGTCCACACTAAGGAATTAATATTAGCCGGGCTTTGGTTTGGGAAAAACAAGCCAAGAATGGATACTTTTCTCACTCCATTCACAGAAAACATGAATGAACTTGCTACAAAAGGAGTTCAATGCAACGTAAATGGTGGCGAACGTAGTATTAAAATTTTTCCACTAGTTTGCTGTGTGGACGCTGTGGCACGAGCACCAGTGCAGGGATTTTCGCAGAACAATGGTTCTTACGGTTGTGGGCAGTGCCTTCATCCCGGGGAATGGATTCGAACCAATAAAAGCAATAAGCGTTCTGGGTTCATTAAGTATCCTTTGTTAAATAAAGTTCCTAAAAACAGAAATCTTTCGGATACAATAAAGCATGCAGAAAGGGCAACTAAGACGAATAAGCCAGTTTTTGGTGTAAAATTAAAATCCCCATTATTGGATTTAGTCAAATTTCATTTAATTCTCGGCTGCGTGGTAGATAGTATGCATCTTATTAGCGTGATAGCTAAAAAAATTTGTAAGGTGTGGTTCGATACCAAAGAAAAAAGAGGGTTACTTTCTCCGCGTATTATACCTGAGATTGATGTGCTTCTAAATAATATAAAATCACCTCATCAAATTGGGAGACTAACTCGTTCTTTATCCGATAGGGAATTTTGGAAAGCTAGGGAATGGGAGAATTGGGTTTTGTATTACAGCATGCCTATTCTTCTCCATTTATTACCACCATCATTTCTTTCGCATTGGGCTCTTCTTGTAGAAGCATTGCACATTTTATCACAAGATGAAATTTCGATTTTTCAAATTGATATAGCCGATCAGTTATTACACAAATTTGTAGCTGAAACTGAAAAGCTTTACGGGAAAACAGCTATGACGTTCAATGTGCATTCACTTTTGCACCCGGCAAGAAGTGTATATAATTGGGGACCACTATGGGCCCATACAGCATTTGCGTTTGAAGCAGGTAACGGAAAACTCTTAAAAGGAGTTCCTTCAGCAAAAGGTATTCATCATCAAGTATGTCGGCGAATAAGCTTACAATACAGTTTAACTATATTAAAGAAAAATGTAACACCTTCCTTCAGCGTGAAGAAATTCTGTACTCGTACTTCGGTGGCTCAAAAATCTTTGCAGATATCTGCCATCAGATACTTTGTTGCTACTGTCAACGTAAACACATTGTGGCTAGGAAATTTAGGTCTTTCACCTGATAACTCAGTTTCATACAGAAAACTGGTTAAAAACGGCTGTCTATTTATGTCATCAACGAAATGTAATAAGCGGTCGGATAATAGTTACGCTATATTAGACAATTACTCATACGTCAAGGTAAATGATTTCATAGTTGACAGAAATACGAAAAAGGAGTATACTGTCGTTCAAAAACTAGTTACGACAAATGCTTTCGGAAATGATTGCAAAATGATGCAAAAAATTATTAGCATTAATGATAACGAGTGTGCAATTCCAACGAATAAAATTGTGAAAGTGTGCGTTCGCATTGCATTAAAAAATGATGAATATATATGTGCTCTGCCAAATTTAAATTCCTATTAATTAAATGTGTTTGCAACAATAGAAGTCTCGGTTTAAGTTGGACAAATTTTCAATCGTTTTGCATCAAACGAGTTTGAAAACTTTTTTTTTTGATTCGGTTCTGTCATTTATATTTAATGTGGTAATATTTAATTAAAATAAAAGTTTGAAAGAACTTATTTAATAATTGTAAGTGTGATTTTATTTACCTAACTTTTTATCCTCTTCTTTATAATTAATACTTATACAATAGACATATTTATTATAATACATAAAAAATTAAGTATGCGCAACAGCTATTCGTCCGTAAAAATTTAAAAAAAATACAGTGTGATCCTAGTAGGACCCTAATAGGATCCTCATAGTTTCCGACGTCGGAAACGATCCCAATACTCGACGGCGTTTCCTACATCGTAACCGTCGTCGGAAACTATTAGGATTCGACGTCGGATCCTAAGAGTTTCCGACGAAGGTTACGACGTAGAAACCTATTAGGATCTTACGCAGGATCCGACGTCGGATTTTTCAGTAGGGATGTGCATGGTACTCATAAATACCATTTTGGATGATCAAATCCATGTAGTGTAGCAAGCGTGAACAAAAATCACGTTACTTTTACGTTACCCGGTTACATAAATGTTACATAACACTGTTCTATATTTCTTGCGTCACACTTTGAGAACTGTTACAGAATTGTCCCAAAATTGTTACAGAGCGTGTGTAACAAAGTTCTAGAATTGTTCTAAAGTTGTTATATAATGTACGAAAGAGAGTTCTTAATTTGTTCTAGAATTGGTACAGAGCATGTGCAACCGAGTTATAGATTTGTTCCAGAATTGTATCCGAACATGTGTCACAGCGTTCTAGATCTGTAACAGAATTGATACAAGATGTGTGTAACCTAGTTCTAGAATTGTTCTAGATCTGTTACAGAATTGCTACAAAGCATCACAACTGAGTTCTAGATCTGTTACAGAATTGTTACAAAGCATTGTAAATGAGTTCTAGATCTGTTATAGAATTGTTACAAAGTATGTTAACTGATTTCTAGATCTGTTACAGAATTCTTACAAAAAATTGTAACTGCGTTCTAGATCTGTGACAGAGTTGTTAAAAAACATTGTAACTGAGTTCTAGATTTGTTCTAGAATTGTTACAGACCGCTTGTCACAGTGTTCTAGAACGGTTACAGAATTGTTACAGAGTATGGGGGATGACATAGTTACTCGCTGGTTACTAACTTGTTAGTAACCTGTTCTAGAACGTGTTCTTTTGTGTTCTAGAACAGTTACAGATCTGTTATATATCCATGTTTGCGGGGCAGTTTCTTTAGTAAACTTGAAATTTATTGGACGACAATTCAAAACAGATGATGGTTTGTCGTTAGTCCATGAAACATTGTTTTCAGTTTTCAATTGCAGTGGAACAAGTGTCGTAATGAATACTGATGCATCTGAATCATGTGCATGAGTATTTTCGTTTTCAGAATCACTGGCATCTGAATTGGATGAATTGGAATCAGTATCATCTACAAATGGGATATGCCACGCTTGCCTAGTTGTTTGTTGGCCAGAGGCACCATCCATTCCCCATTTAGCAAAAAAAAAACATTTTTTCACCTGTTAAATTTCTTAATTCTTCTTCATCCAAAGTAGCAAGTATTCTTTGTAACGTATGGTCTAGTAAAGCAATTATATCTACCTTTGATCCATAACTATTGGTAGTAACATGTTCTGGGTAACAATTTTTCTTAGCTTCTGTTATTTCTTTGTAATGCGGATACACTTGACTGCCATATATATCTTTGTTATGACATTTTAAGTTGTCGTACTTAGCTTTTGTTAAACCTACATCCACGTACATAGCTATAAATTTGTTAACGTTCTGGCTAGTTTTTTTTCTAGCTATTTTAAGAGCTTCTATGAGTTCATCTTCACTGTGATTTGCATCAAGCTCTTCTGAACGTCTTTTTTTGTCTTCGAACATCCTTCTTCAAAAGAAGAACGTGGTCTACCTTTTGAGTTACTGGATTCTTGGATATCACTCGTTATTGTGTCATTTGATGTTGAAGCATCTGAAAAATGTACGATAAAATCTTTTTCCAAGAAGCTCTCGTATTTTAATTAAAAACGACTTTTATTGCGAGAAATACTACTCCAATAACGGTTGAACTGCAGAAAAAAATTGTTCTTTAATGTTTCGCTGACGCTTTTTTCTACATTCATAGAAAAAGAATATTTTGATTTCAATTTGGACATGAGTAAATCCAATTGACTAGTATTTTTATTTCCATTAGATTCCCAAAGCATATTACACAGGTCCCGAAACTTTAATTGAAGTGATGTGATTGTAGAAATTCAGTTTAAAGTAAAGAAAAACGAATAATAGACAAACCTTATATTACGATCAGCAACAGATCTTTAAAAGGAATAATTTAATGTATATCCTTCTTAACGCATGTAATATTTTTCAAACAATATTTCGACGGCTAAGAATCAGCATAGCATATCTCAATACTCGTTACTCTTCAGAACAAAGAAAAACCGCTGAGTTATGTCATGCTGCTGCTCAATTAGGTACTTTCCACGGAGTAATAATAAGGAGACCGATCTCCATATATGCGTTTTGACGGTGCAAACTGTACATTTATTGCCTTCCCTCAGGCGTCTAAAATATGGGCGCATGCGCACTGCGCTTTACTATCTCTTTTTCTCCCGTGAAAAAAGTGATCCCTGGCGGACCGAACGAACGGAACGGATACGCTACAGCGTATCCTTATAGTATCCACATTGTATCCTTTCCGTATCATGCAAGAAAAACTCATTAAAAAAGAAAGATTAACATTTCACTTGTTGAAATTCGGATTCTACGTGAAATTTTGAGTTAAAAGGTCACAGAGTAATCGCAATAGTTTTTCTTGCAACATTAAAAACTGTTAAAAAATATAATACTTATCGATGACGTGCGCTGAAGGCGACTTCAAACGCATCGTCGTTCAGTAGCAGTTAATAGGCGTTATCCGTCGACGATGCATTTGAAGTCGCCTACAGCCCACGTTATCGATCAGTATTATATTTTTTTGAAGTTTTTAGTGTTGCAAGAAAAACTATTACGATTACTCCGTGACCTTTTAACGCAAAATTTCACATAGAATCCGAATTTCAACAAGTGAAATGTTCTTCTTCCTTTTTTAATGAGTTTTTCTTGCATGATACGGAGAGGATACGATGTGGATACTGTGAGGATACGCTGTAGCGTATCCGCTCCGTTCGTTCGGTCGCCAGGGATAGTATATCGCAGTGCGCATCCGCCACTACTTGAATTATGGTACAGATACCGCAGTCAAAACTCGAGGCGCTTTGTACAGCATGATCGGTCTCCTTATTATTACTCCGTGGTATTTTCACTTCAACCACTAGCTAACTTCACTTCGTTGAGAGCTGAGGGGAAAACAATGGAGCAAATGCATGGGATTCAATTCATTTTTGCGCCATTTCACTAATATCTTCGTAAAAACTATTTTTTTCTATATTAGTGTATTTGAATAATAGTTTTTATTTTTTAAGAACTACTTATGAAATATTGAAATGATAATAATTATTATTCATTACAAAGATATTACAAAAATAAAGTTTTGTCCCATGCATTTGGTCCATTGTTTTCCCCTCAGCACTTAACGAAGTGAAGTTAGCTGGTGGTTGAAGTAAAAATACCTAATGCCAGTTATGCTGTGCGCGGTCCTCGTGGTTTTAGGAGAACTAATGGTTTCATCGAAACGGGCGCGAAAAATTGAATCGGAACGCGTACAAACCTCATTTTGAGTAAAATAGAGTTATGTCATGCTGGTTCTTAGCCGTCGATTTTACATAATTTAATTTAATAGAATTAAAGCTGACTTCGATCTCTAAAAAATATATACTGCTCTTGTTAATAATATTCTAAGCAAACAAATCATTACAACAATTTTGACCATAAGAATTAAAAATACAATGTATTTCTAAGTAAGTGTGAAGAAACTCATGAAATTAGTAATCCTTAAATTATTTTTCTACAAATGTAGTACAATAACAATACAGTAATTTATCTTACTGCTGTCTTAATATTGGAATACTTTGTAAGTAATATTGAAAAGCTTATACTGCAATATTACCATTGATAGATTCTTATACTAACTTTTTTAAAGTAACATCAACAATTTGTACAAAATTCATTTAAATCGAATGCTACAGAGCCTTTTTCTGAAGCACATTTAGAACATTATCGTATTTTTCCTTGCTGAAAAAACCAGTTCTCGTCAGATCGCTGAAGTTAAGCAGCGTTGGGCGCGGTTAGTACTTGGATGGGTGATCATTCAAGCATACTGCCTGCCGTTGGCACATAGTGGGTGTGGTGAGCTCACACTTGTAGTTATTTACTACAAGATACTATCCACCTAGAAACACTACCCAAACCGGGTAGTGTCACGCCTACCCTGAAAGGGAAATGGCTTAATGGTATACTTACTTATTGAGTTAAACAAAAATTCTTAACTCTACCACATTTGGGTTTGTAAATGAGAGGTCTATGGGTTACAAGTTAATGGTTTCTGATTTTATGGATTTAAAGTTTATGGATTTGGGTTAGAGAATTGTAGATTTGGGGTTAAAGGAATTGAAGTATAGAGGTTTAGGGTTAGTGGGTTAGTAGATTTGGGGTTTGTGGGCTTAGGGTTTGTGAGTTTGAGGTTTGTGGGTTTTTGGGTTTGGGGTTTGTGCCTTGTGGTTTGTGGGCTTGGGGTTTGTGGGTTAGTAGGTTTGGGGTTTGTGGGCTTGGGATTTGTGGGCTTGGGGGTTTGTTGGTTCAGGGTTTGTGAGTTTGTGGATTTGTGGACTTGGGGTTTGTGGGCTTGGGATTTATGGGCTTTGGGTTTGTGGGCTTGGGGTTTGTGGGCTTAGGGTTTGTGAGTTTGAGGTTTGTGGGCTTGGGGTTTGTGGGCTTGTGGTTTGTGGGCTTGGGGTTTGTGAGTTTGGGGGTTTTGGGCTTGGGGTTTGTGGGCTTGGGGTCTGTGGGCTTGGGATTTGTGGGCTTAGGGTTTGTGGGTTTGAAGTTTGTGGGCTTGGGGTTTGTCAATTTGGGGTTTGTGGGTTTGGGGTTTGTGAGTTTGAGGTTGTATGTTATTATCAACATTGCGTTTTTTACAGTATTAGATGCCTTTAGGCTATTTTTGGCCAGTCTTAACAATTAACCCTTAAATGACAGGTCGCAGAGTTGTGCTAGTTTCAAATTTGTGTTGAGAATATAACAATTTTCTGGAATCTTATTGTTGAGTTTTTGATCAACTTAATTTTTCGAGAGGATACCTGTTTTACTGACTCTTGAAATAAACGTGCAAAATACTTGACGTTTGGTATAGTATTACGCAGGATTATTATATAGGAATGGCCTGGTCGCAGGTGAAAATTTAGATTGAGTTGTCCAGAGTATTTAAAAAAAAAATTTACCGAGGTGTATCGAGAATAGTGACGTCGGCAGAATTTTGTCCATTTTTCCCCACTGTGTGTCGTTGTAATCTTACGGACTAAAGTAGCAGGTTTCCATGGTACCAAGCGTAATATTACCATGTGTGACGTTAACAAGTGTTGCAATAATAAAATATATTATTGTAGATAACGATGAATCAATCCAATGGAGCTTCAAACTTAATCGGTAATTCAGTATACTTGTCAACGCGAGTCAAAAAATTGTCCTTGTTTCTGTTTACACAGAGATAGAGGTATATATATATATAAAGTGAATTTGAATACACATATGTGGGAAAAGTTTGAAGCGTCTCGGCGTCCTTGTAGAAACATAACCAAAATTTATTTTATTTTCGTATGTATATGAATTTATATTTGTATCTAAAATAATTGATGTATTTCATAAGTACTGCAAAATATGTACAGAATGCAATTAAGGGCATGTGATCAACAGTGTCGTCACTGTCCCATGTATTTTTTATAAACGGTCCTATTTATAAAAAACTGAAAATGGGCTTAAATTTTGGATTATGGTACAATATACGTCAGGGTAGGTCTGCCTGGTGCGGTTGCGTTTATCCCTCCATGAAAGGACTTATAGAACCATATAGAAAAAAAGTCTATGTGGAAAAAGTCGGTTATTGTCACGAAAAACTGCTCCCAGATGCGTATAGAAACTACATTTCCATATGGATCTATATGGAATTACCTACAGCCGCCGAGGGTATTTCTATGTGTTTTTGGAGGTATTTCCACTTAGTTTTGGAGAATGCCTATTTGGCCCTTATAGACCCCTGGGTCTATATGAATCTGTACGCCATTAACATTAGTAGCTGAGGTGGTTTCTATGGGTTTCTGGTGGTATTTTTACTCGATTTGAGGAAATGCCTTATTGGTCCTCATAGACATTATGGTCTATATGGATCTATACGGAATTACTATAGGTAGCTGAGCTGGTTTCTATGGGTTTCTAGCGGTATTTTCAATTAGTTTTGGAGAGTGCCTCATTGGCCCTTATAGACACCTGGGTTTATATGGATCTATACGGAATTACTAACAGCCGCTGAGCTGGTTTCTATGAGTTTCTGGTGGTATTTTTACTTGATTTGAGGAAATGCCTTATTGGTCCTCATAGACCCTAGGGTCTATATGGATCTATTCGGAATTACCATATGTAGCTGAGCTGGTTTCTGTGGGTTTCTAGTGGCATTTTCACTTAGTTTATGAGATTAACTCATTGGCCCCTGAATATATGGATCTATATTAAATCACTAACAGCCGCTGAGCTAGATTCTATGAGTTTCTGGTGGTATTTTCACTTGATTTGAGGGACTGCCTTATTGGTCCTAATAGATCCTAGGGTCTATATGGATCTATACGGAATTACCATAGGCCGCTGAGCTGGTTTCTATGGGTTTCTGGTTGTATTTTCACTTAGTGTTGAACATTGCCTCATTGGCCCTTCTAGACCCCTGGGTCTATATGGATCTATACGGAATCACTAACAGCCGCTGAGCTGGTTTCTATGAGTTTCTGGTGGTATTTTTACTTGATTTGAGGGAATGCCTTATTGGTCCTCATAGACCCCAGGGTTTATATGGATCTATACGGAATTACCATAATTAGCTGAGCTGGTTTCTATGGGTTTCTGGTGGTATTTTCACTCGATTTGAGGAAATGCCTTATTGGTTCATTATGGACCCCTGGGTCTATATGGATCTATATGGAATTACCATCAGTAGCTGAGGTGATTTCTATGGGTTTCTGGTGGTATTTTCACTTAGTTTTGGAGAGTGCCTCATTGAGCCTTCTAGACCCCCGGGTCAATATGTATCTATATGCTATTACGACACTCACTGGGCTGGTTTCTACGCGTTTTTTTTTGGTATTTTCACTTAGTTTTGGGGAATGCCACAGTGACCCTCATGGACCCTCCGGTCTATATGGATCTATATGGAATAGGTAGAATCCATATAGATCCGCATAGAGGTCGGGACATAGCGCAATGTTTGAAAAATCCTGTTCGAAAAATACATATAGAACCTAGTAGAATTTCTGTTTGGAATTCCATATAGATTACAGATTGGTAACATCCATATAGATCCGTATAAAGGTCGGGACATAGCGAGATGTCTTAAAAATCTAGTGAGAAATCTCCATATAGAAACTTGTAGAATTTCCGTTTTTTAGAATTCCATATGGATTACGTATAGGTAGAATCCATATAGATCCGCATAGAGGTCGGGACATAGTGAGCTGTCTAAAAAATCCTGTAAGAAATTTTCATATAGAAACTAGTAGAATTTCTGTTTGGAATTCCATATAGATTACGTATAGGTAAAATCCATATAGATCCGTATAGAGGTCGTGACATAGCGAGCTGTCTTGAAAATCCTGTAAGAAATCTCCATATAGAAACTAGTAGAATTTCTGTTTGGAATTCCATATAGATTACGTCTTGGTAACATCCATATAGATCCGTATAGAGGTCGGGAAATAGCGCGATGTCTGAAAAATCGTATTTGGAATATCCGTATAGATACTTACAGAAACAGGGGTTCTTTTTTGAATTACATATAGAAACCATTTCAAGTTCTATTTGGAATTTCGTATAGAATACAATATTTCAACATCCATATAGATTCGTACAGATTTTCTATGTGGCTGAATTTCCCTGAGTGGTACTACCATTTGAAACCACCAGAAACTTATAGAAATTCTATATGGATCTATAGGATATTTAAAGGAGGGATATTTGCAAAAGCTAATAATTCATTTATAAAATTGTCTTGTCGACTAGCAGGTGTCAGACTCTTATGACGTGAATGGCTTGTTCTGATAAATAGAAGTCTGTAGTGAATTTGTGATAGGCAAAAAGACCATTACATGATATTATCGTGAATTTGAAATGTCAAAAATGCTTGCATTTGTATTTCCAAGTGCAATAAATAAATAAAACTGCCGATTGAAAGTGACAGCTGGGACAGAAATTGACAAAGCAGTGGTACTGTTTAGAATATGACTCCAGCGCCGCTTATATTACTCTCAAGGTTCAGAGGTAACACTGTAGCAAGTGTGCAAGACTCAGTCGGTAATAACGGAAAACGCACGACACTCAAAACGAAGAGAAAGCAAATATTTAATCTATTTAGTGTTTTCACTGTATTTTATTCGTGAATCATGTGAATCATTCAAGACTCAATGCACGATAATAATGATTTATATAAACATCGAAATCTCATAACATTATTTTTTCAAAACCTTAGTAAACGCTCGAAAAAAAAATTAAACTCTGAAAAGATTAATAGATTATGTTTTATTATATTCCATGTTGTTTAGCTTTTTAAAACTTAAAATATATTGTTTAAACTCTTTTAAACTTAAAATATATTGTTTAACTCTTTTCAACTTAAAATGAAATTATGAACAATTGATTAAAAGTCAACACGGTTAAGCAAAAAATTCTACACAAAAGAAAAATAAGATGAAGAAATTATAGGAAAAAACAACTGAATTTATATATATTTAATTACAGACAGGTTATAATGAACAAATTGATCAGATAATTTTAAAGTTTATTCATCACCAAAATTCTTTTTATAAAAGCTTACAATTAATGGTACCAAAATAAAATACCCTCACGGAGTAGGTATGAGGACATCTTCTTTAATTTTCGATTTGTGCAAATATTGATAAATATTTTAGTGACTTAAGGTGCCTAATTAAATTCTACTTATATTTTTCCAAAGGTCTTAACTTCTAAAATTAAACATTTCAGTATGTATGTACTGGAAAATTTACTGCGACTATATTTGAGCATTTTGGTGGAATATATGCATTTGTAGTCCATTACAAGTTCCCCTTTTTTCTCCTTTTTTGTTAAAAACAATAAATTGTTAAACCATTGTTTAAATAATATGCCTCACACTATCAATTGTGTGCATATTTGATGTATTTACTTTGTGAAAATTACTTCCAGAATATCTTTTGTCAGAAGTAAATGAAGAAAAAATATATGAATTAACTGGTTTTATATTGTTTATTTGTTATTCATATTATTCATGCCAACGACCATGCCACGCTGAAAAAACCAGTTCTCGTCAGATCACTGAAGTTAAGCAGCGTTGGGCGCGGTTAGTACTTGGATGGGTGACCATTCGAGAATACTGTGTGCTGTTGGCATATTATGGGTGTGGTGAGCCCAAACTTGTAGTTATTTATAACTACAAGAAAACTATCCACCTAGAAACACTACTCGAATCGGGTAGTGTCATGCCTACCCTGAAAGGGAAATGGCTTAATGGTATACATACATATACATACATGAAAAATGTTATTCAAGAGATTAGTTTTATAACGTTGTATTATTTTATGTTAGGAATGTTAAAAATTGATAAATCATCATTTTACAAAACAATTTTTAAGTTTCTTAGATGTAGACTATCTTCTGATACTAATAGCAATTTATCAGTCAATCGATTAGTTAATTATTTAATTAGTTTTTTCATCGCTTGCATTATTACGTAATTAATTTGTCTACATATTCTTTTATTACCAACAATTAACAATAATTGTCTCCTCTGCGATGATTAGTTTATCAATTTTTGGCATTCTTAACATAAAATAATACAACGTTATAAATTTTAAAAATATATAAAAAACTTTATGAAACGTTAAAAAACCCTTCAATGAGATTTTTTATGAATAATCAATAAACAATGAGAAACCAGTTAATTTTTTTTCATTTGCTTTGGATAGCAGATATTCTGGAAGTAATTTTCACGAAGTAAATACATAAAATATACACACAATTGATAGTGTGAAGCGTATTATTTAAACAATGGTTCAACAATCTATTGTTTTTTAACAAAAAAAGAGAAAAAAGTGTACTTGTAATGAACTACAAATGTGTGTGTATATATATATTTCGGTAGTCGGTTCTGATTCCTTGGGAATCGAACCGAAGAGCCTATGACAAAGACACCGAACGCGTCCTCGGGTTGCGGATAGAGGGTCCCAGTACCAAGGGTTTCTGCCGAATATGGTTACAATAATTAATAAGCAGTCGCTGACAATTGTCCACGGATGGTCCCGAAGGAATAACTCCTAAGCGAAGGCGTAACAACCGTGCCGAAAGCTGAATGGCACCTGGGTAAGGTGTCTTAAACGGTGACTCTGGGATACCGGGTGACCTCTCAGAGTACTAGCCTTATCCTTGCACGCGGGGCTCTACAAGGATGGACGAACCCTTTTCCCTAGCTGCTCGTGGGAACAACAATGACAACACCAATCATAGTTTTAGGAAGTGCGGTTCAAAACAATCGAACGAGCAAGGCTCCCGACAATGGGTCGGACAACAATGTCGACTACCCTAGAGTTGGGGGAGCCAATCAAGACGGAGTCAATGCGACTGACCTGCAGAATCTCATTACTTTTAAGTGGACGGATCGACTCAGGGACGACCTGCTGGAGTGCAAGATACCAGTATGTCCCCTGAACGAAAAGGTTACATGGCGCGACTGCATGCTCTGTGGTGCGAGAAACACCCAGGGCTCTCGGATTTTTCACAAAAACGTCTGCAAAACCGTGCCGAGGACCTCCGTAAAAGGGGTTATATAAGCGGAGCGCCTACTCAACCGCAGCCAGAATAAGCCGGCAACAGAGAAAGAGGGGTGACACTGAGACCAACCTCGAACAGGCATCCAATAGAGGAAGAACGATGCTTCAAGACCCGGAGAAACATCAACATTCAGGTTTCTCCCAAGCCCAAAGATCTGACTGAACTAGATGATAAGCTTCGTGGAGATTTTTCCGAAGAATCCGTCCTCTGAACTATCAACTGTAGTGTGTACAATGCAGCGAGAACTTTGGCAGATTCAAACCGTAAAACAGTATGCTTCCCGCATGCAGTGTGTGATTGACTACATAACATCCCGCACGATTTTCACTGCCAAGGTTCGACAGTTCGCGCGCGAACTGTGGATCCGTCATCACACAATCAACAAGTCAAAGCTACTGATCATCAGGCAGCATATTGTTGACAAAATAAGAGTACTATCTAACGCTAGGAGAAGTCTAGAGCGGAGAGAGAGGTGGGCCAGAGAAAATCAACAGTTTTTGTCTGACCCATCTCGACTCTTCCAAGACCCTCCAGTTACTGTCGACCATCCGCCCAAACCAGAGGAGGTCGAAGCATTTTGGAGAGAAGTCTACGAAGTCCAACATCCACTTGAAGAAGGTTCAAAGAACATAAATAGCTTCAAGGAGCTTTGCAATGCCCTCATAACACTTGAGGAGGAATGCCCACCTGTCACTACCGAGGAGGTGAAAAACGTATTAAGAGGCATGAAGAATTCCGCTCTGGGACCAGATGGTATCAAGACCTTCTGGTGGAAGAAGTTTCCTTCAACCCACCAGCATCTGGGCCGAATTTTCACCTCATATCTAAAGTCGGAAGAGCCTATTCCGGAGTGGTTGATGGAAGGGCGCACAGTGCTCCTGCCGAAGACGGGCAACTTAGCTGACCCTAAGAATTACAGGCCAATAACTTGTCTGAATACACTGTATAAGATCTTCACAGCTATCCTATATGATAGGATTGTTCGGACAATTGGACCTGTGTGGCGAGAAATGTATGAACAACGCGGCTCAAAGAAAGGCGTAGCAGGATGTCGGGAGAACTTGCTCATCGATAGATGTGTCAGTAAAGACGCAGCATCGTATCAGCGATTTCTATCGATAGCCTGGATTGATTACAGGAAAGCTTTCGATTCAACCTCCCATAGACTTATCATCTGTCTGTTGGAAAGCTTAAAGGTTCATCCACACATCGTGAGGTGCATAGAGAGATTAATGCCGTTTTGGAAAATCAGATATACTATCTCATCTGGAAAACATCGTGTGATCACTAACAGTATCACCTTTCAGAGAGGTGTGTTTCAGGGCGACACCATGAGCCCTCTCCTCTTTTGCCTCACATTATTGCCACTATCTCTCGCACTTCGCCATTCCGAAGGGTACCTCTGCGGCAAACCTGGAAACCGAAAGCATAAGGTCACTCATGTATTTTACGTGGATGATCTTAAGATCTATGCTAGAAATCAAGAGAAACTACATCTAGCTCTAAAAATTGTCAAAGAGTACACTGAAGAGATTGAAATGGAGTTCGGGTTAGAGAAATGAGCCAAGGTTATTTTGAAGAAAGGAAAACTCAATGGCATCCCCGAAGATCCTGAGCTCGTTGACAGAAGCGCTGTCCGACACCTTTGCGCTGGAGAGACCTATACATACCTGGGCGTGCCACAGAGCCGCATTCAGGGTGTGACATCTATAAAGGATACTCTCCGATGCAGATACAAACGTCGCAGCCGACGGATATGGTCTTCCGAACTGTCGGCGAGAAACAAAGTAAAGGGGCGTTTCTGTACAAAGCAGCGGAGGAGGCTGCTGAAACACTCAGCCTTGAGTTCAATATCAGGGGTCAGCAAAATGCATCAAATCTTATCCATCTTGAATACTCACTCCTGAAGGCCCGGATTAAGAAAGAAAAGGAGAAAAACTTCCGTGAACAGCTCCTCGACAAGAGGATGCACGGCATCTTCCACAGAAATGTGGAAGATCAGTCGATGTCGTATGAGCTAACGTTTGCTTTCCTTAGATCACCCGGATTGAAGTCGGGCATGGAGGGCTTCATTTTGGCATGTCAAGACGGTGTCATTTCCACTCTAGCATACCGTCGCCACATTTTGAGCCAAGACATTCCCGATGATAGCTGCAGAGCGTATCATGCACACCCCGAGCATCTAGGACACATACTATCTAGTTGTCCAACTCATGCGGGAACGACCTACATCCAAAGGCACAATGCGGCACTAAGAGTGCTTTATTACCATCTCTGTCACTCTTATGGCATTAGCCCAAATACCTATCCGCTAAACGCTCCTAGAGAAATAGAGTCAATTGTCGAAAATGAGAAGTGCCGCATATACTGGAACTTCATATTCTCGACAATTGTTTTTGTTGCGCACTCTAGGCCTGACATAGTTCTCCTTGACTTCGAGAAACGAACCATGTTCGTTATCGAATTTTCGGCACCAGCTGACAAAAACGTCACAGCCAAGGAGAAAGAAAAGAAAGAGAGGTATAAAGACCTTATAAGGGAGTTGCGACGGTTATACCCGGAATATTATGTTAAGCTAATCGTCTTGATCATCGGCGCTCTTGGAGGTGCCAAGGTTTCACTGGTTATTAGCCTGAAAGGCATCACTGCGTGTCATAAAAATGCTGAGAAACTTGCGGGGAAAATGCAGAAGGCGGTCGTCCTTGGGTCGCTCTGTGTCCTCAGGGTGCACGAGATTTTTGCCGGATCATCGTATTGAGTTCATTTTTTGCAAACTGTTGAATTTTCAAGTGAAAACGAATAATTTCCAACTACAAATGGTATAGTTAAATTTTTAACTCAAAAAATTGATTCTCAACAAAAAAGCAAACAAATTTTACAACCAAGGAGATTGATCTTCGAATAATAAAATTAATTTTTAACAAAGCAGTTCAACTTTCAACCAAGTATTTGAATTTTCAATGAAAAACGATGAATTCTTAACGACACCCCCGTGAAAAGAAATACCAACTTAAGATCACTTTAAGACCAGTTTCAAACAAAGTATGGTCTTTTTCTGGCCTATACCCTTCAGCCTATACCTGCATCATTTTTAGGGCATTGAAATAGACACCACTCTCTCTCTCTGAAATAAGGATAGCTGTCTGTATCAACAGATTAGCTATACCTAAAAGTCCTGAAGAACCTGGGCTGATTTATGAGCATTTATGAGATCTAGAGGCTTCAACCAGTTTCCGTTATAATTATGGAACTGTTATGGTCCTGACTTTTGCCGGGGCAAAAGGACTGTGGTCTTCTGAGGACCAGAAAAGATCAGTTTAAGACCACTTTAAGACAGGACTATATCTTCTTATACTGTGATCTTAAGTTGGTCTTTCTTTTCACGAGGGCAAATATAATAGTTGATATTTCAACAAAACAGATTTTAATTTTAAATAAAAAACAGTTTAATTCAACCAAATAGGGCAAATTTCTAAAAAAAGAGTTCAATCGTCATCGATAACAGATTAATTTGTAACCAAGCAGTTGCATTTTTAATCGAAAGAAGATAAAACTGCTAGTAGAAGAGATAAATTTTTATACCGAAAAGACGAATTTTCAACAAAAGAGTCAAATGTTCAACCAGGACAGATTTCTGAGTCAAAAGAGACAAAAATTTCAACCAAATTGTTGAATTTTCAAACTAAAAAGGTGAAATCTCTAGAAAACAGTAGAATTTTTGAGGTAAAACTATGAATTTTCTACAAAACTGTGGAATTTTGAAACCGAAAATATAAATTAAAAAAAGGTCCATTTTAAACAAAATAGTTAAATTCTCAATTCAAAAAATTTAATTTTCAATAAAAAGTTGCTAGAAGAAGAAATGAATTTTCAGACCAAAAGGACGGATTTTCAACAAATATTTCTTTCTTTCTTTTAACTTTCAAAATAATAACGAAAAAAATTCACAAAATAATGACACTGATCATGGGGTGGCGGTACTGTGTTATGGGTGGCTGAATGGTGGGAAAAGAGAAAGTCTTGCGAGCATTTGTGTGCATTCGGTATAATTAAAAAATTCAAAATCGTAGTTCACGTCCTTCAATGTTCAATTACGTCAAATTTGTTTTAAGGTAAGTTTACTATAATAAAAAAAAATAAACTAAATTTACGTCCCAAGTTTTACTTCTGATAAGTTTTAAGTTTTTACAATTGAATTTTCTCGTGATCTTCTTTGAAGAGAAACGCGCTTGAAACGCGACATGAAAATGGCGCGAGAACACTAGCGTCACCTAACTTCTATTTCATGAAACTCATTATTTGACATGAAAGTCTAGAAAAGTCGTAAATAAGATTCAAAAACTGACAAAAACGAAAGCCTGACATTAAAAGCCAACATTAGAAAGTTATTAATTATCAGTACAGTTTACGGAAGTGTTACGAAAAACTATCGAGTTTATTTATCATTATTCTCAGAATGTGAGCCAAGAGGCTTGAAATCGTTCAGTGTAGCGTTCCAATTTTAAGGCTATGTTGCACATCGTAATTTGTCTTATTTGACAATAATTTTAAGAATCCCTTTTGAGAAGATCAAGTAGTGGCCCCAGAGAACTTGAAGAGGATTCGAACGTTGTTGGAAAAGGTAAACTGAAAAGTGTGATAAATGTTTGAGATAAGTTTTTTATGGATCTCAATGGCGCGAGGGCAGTTAACTTAAAGTTAAGGAGAAATAATTTATTTAAAGAACTTATCTTAGACATTGTTAGTCAGTGGGGTGATATTCTCGATATTTTCACTCTTCGAACTAATTTATGTAAACTTATATCCCTTTTTCATCTCTCAGTCAAAATATATTTTCCACAGAAATGGAAAAACACTGTTTCTACACAAAATATTTTATACACCCAGATAGCACAAAAAATTCCGTGAAAATTTCCTGAAACTTGCAATGTAAGGTTGAGAATATTGCATCGAAAGGTTAGGGCAAGGTTCGGTCAATCAAGAAAATGTCCGCATGTGAGGAAATGTTGCATGGCAAGTTTCAGGACAGTTTGGAAGATTTATTTAACTTTGTGGGGAGTAATTCATTCCCGCTACGTCACTGCTCGCCGTCATGTTGCGCATGTGCGGTAAGAGCCGAGAATTCGCACGGGTACGTCTTGCCGACTCGATCTACGCAATTCAGTCTGCGTTTGCTTAGCGCCTGAAACGAGTGGTCAGCTCGTATGCGCTCTCTCTGTATTAAGGGACGCTTCCCTCTACAATGTTTAACCAGTAAATTCGATTATCAGTTTAATGTGTGCCTGCTCTTATTCAACCACCTTCTGATGAGGTTATATGGGGACCTCTTCTATCGTTCTCTCGTCTGGGAAATTCTGGAAATCGTCAACAACTTCAAACACGGGAATTTTCCCGCTGAGACCAGAGTATACATAAATACCGCATAAATCCCCATACTGGTGACCCCGAACGCTGAACTGAACACCTCTACGCTAATAAAAAAAGGGAAAAATAATGGCACATAAGCAATTAAATCGAGGACAAAGAAACTGGATTGGCAAAGCAGACCGAAGCAAAATGGACGCTGGACGGCAACTCCTGGCTTCATGACGCCGACGCCTTTTTCACTCTGCCACAATTCTCCTGCAAATGTTGTGGCATGAGGCTGCACCTCGTATGGATTATCGCCAGAAGCAGAGTCACTCTGCCACAATTCTCCAGCAAACGTTGTGGCATGAGGCTGCACTTCGTACGAGTTTTCTCCAGAAGCAGAGTCAGTCCGTCACAATTCCCCTGCAAACGTTGTGACGCGAGGCTGCACTACATATTAGTCGTCGCACGGGGGTTCTTCAAAGCAGCAGCATCATCTTCACAAATATTTGTTTGTAAGTCTCATATGTATTTTGAGATGCCATTAAATTTACGTACTCCGTTTTAGACACGCGCCAGGCTAATTTTAAATTTCATTCGCAACCGCTTTTTATCTTTTCGCGAAAATTTTGCAATTACATTATCGCGCTTTCGATCTTGCATAAAATTTTTTTATATAAAAGGTAGTGAAGCATGCGCAAGATTTTCATCCTGACTCACCCGCGTCATAGGTCAAACCTCCGTCCTATTTCGATACGGTAGTCGAAATTTTACTGATAATATTTGTGTGGAAACATTCTGACCGCTCCTGCATATCAGTGTTTTTATGATTAAAAATATTAAATATGGCCGAATAAGCGCTAAATTTTATAATGACGCCAATCTTCCGGGCAAGCCGTTCACGCTCGGGGTAGGTGCTTTAGACGCTATTTCACTTTATTTTGAGATTAAAAAGTGTTCGAGGGGTTTTCTTTCTATCGCATCTAGTGTCACACATTTTTATTACAACGCGTAATTTTTATTTTTCGCCATAGGCGACATTTCAATTGAGTAATACTCACGGTTTCGATTTTTGCCGGTGCTCTAACGGATTCTTTTCAGTATTTCTGAAATTATTAAACGCCAAAATGGAGCAACAGATCGCCGACCTACAGCGCGACCTGGCAGTACTCCAAGCGGGTCAAACGCGCGTGGATGCATATGGCACACCGAAAATACCCAAATTTATAGAAGCCAATCCTAATTTATGGTTCCTACAAATCGAAAGCTCTTTTACGAACGTAGGGATTACCTCCGAAAAAACGAAGGCCATCCACATAATTGCACAACTAGAACCGGAGGTTGTCAGGGCAATTCGCGACATTCTACTGATACAGCCGCGACCCGCCGACATATATACACGGATCAAAAATCGTATTATCCAAGTCTACGCTACATCCGCGGAAGCTCGCCTTCGCCAGCTTTTAAACGGCCAGGTGTTAAGCAGCGGTAAACCGTCGGTAATTTTAGCTCGTCTACACGCGCTGAACGACAGCCAATGCAGTGATGACATCATCAAATCAATTTTTCCTAACCATTTGCCGGGCAATATTCGCCTCATACTCATGTCATAAAATTTCACAGACTTGCAGCAAATCGCAGACATCGCAGACAAAATGTCTGACGCTAAACTTTTCGCTAACCCCAACACAGCTTCGCTTTCTTCTATATGTATAACCCAAGTAAATGCACTCGAAACATTAACCGCAGAACTTGCTTCACTAAAAAGCAAATCAAATAATATTTCTTATAATTACCCACGCAACCGCTCTCGTTCACAATCGCCTAACAATCATTTGCGCAGTAAATCAAGAAATCGCTGTTCACATAAATTGTGTTGGTATCACGAGAAATTTAAAAGCAAAGCAAACAAATGCATTAAACCCTGCTCTTGGGTCAATAAAAATGAGTCACTTCCGGGAAACTAACTCAGCCTAACCACATAGAGGCAGTGGGTATAGGCTCTAAATCCAAACGTCTCCACGTTCGCGATCGACACTCCGGAACAACCTTTCTCGTGGACACCGGGTCGGATATTTCGATTCTTCCACTTAAGGCTAAAACAATAGCCAAACCGGCAGAATTGATCTTGTTCGCTGCAAACAATTCGCGCATATCAACGTTTGGGGATAAGCGAGTAACGCTAGATCTTGGTTTTCGTCGAAATACCATATGGAACTTTTGTGTAGCAGCAATCCCCTGCCCCATTATAGGGGCAGATCTGCTCGCACACTACGGGCTAATGATGGACCTGCAACATTGCAGGCTCATCGACTCCACAACCGGTCTTGCATCTTATGGCGTGCTTAAAAATGTTTTTCACTCCAGCATCAGCACAGTGAACAGCACATCCACTTACTCGCAAATTTTGCCCGAATTTCCTCAGATCACTGGGTTGGATCAAACCCACACTCAGCTCCCTGGAAGTGTGCATCACCACATTCTCACAACTGGCCCACCGTTAGCCGAACGCGTTCGCCGTTTAAATCCGGAAAAACTCGCGGCGGCCAGGTGTCAATTTAAGTATGAAGTCGAAAATGGTCTGTATAGACCCTTCAGTAGTCCGTGGGCTGCACCGATCCATATGACTCCCAAAAAAAATGGCCAGTGGAGAATTTGTGGCGACCATCGCCGCTTAAATTCGGTAACCGTCCCAGATCGCTACCCGATTCCACATTTGCACGATTTTTCTGCAAACTTGCACGTTAAGAATATTTTCTCGAAACTCGATTTGCTAACCGCTTACCACCAAATTCCTATCGCACCCGAGGACATACCGAAAACTGCAGTCATCACACCCTTCTGACTTTTCGAATATGTAGTGATGACTCACGGGTTGCGTAATGCGGGATAAACCTTTCAAAGGTACGTGCATCAGGCACTGGGCGATCTGGATTTTGTGTTCGCATACATAGACGACATCTTCATAGCCTCTAAAGATGGAGACGAGCATGCACGTCACTTACGAACAGTTTTCCAAAGGCACATTAATGCAGATAAATGCCAGTTTGGAAAATCCGAGATCGAGTTCTTGGGGCACTTAATTAACTCCCAGGGATTTAAACCCACTCATGATAAAGTCAAGGCAATTTTAGACTTTCCTAAGCCTTCCACTATTACCGAGTTACGCAGATTTCTTGGGATGACAAACTTTTATCGTCGCAGCTTGCATAACGCAGCATCCGTCCAAGCGCCTCTTAATAAGTATCTGCACGACGCTCATAAAAATGATAAGCGAAAAATCATGTGGACTTCCGAGGCTGATACAGCATTCGTCAAAGCCAAATCAGACCTAGCAAACGCTGTGTTGCTAGCTCACCCCTACGCAGAAAAGGAAACTCGTCTATCAACGGATGCTTCCGATACAGGAATCGGAGCAACCCTTGAACAAAATGCTGACGGGCGCTGAACTCCTCTTGCACTCTTTTCTCGAAAGCTTAGTCCAGCCCAGCTCAAAAACAGTGCCTATGACAGGGAATTAACCGCTGTTTACGAGTCAATAAAATATTTCCGACATTTCTTGGAGGGTCGATAATTCAAAATCGTAACGGATCACAAACCCCTTGTGTTTGCTTTTCAAAAGCGCTCAGAAAAAGCCTATCCTAGGCAGCAACGACAACTGTCGTACATCTCTCAGGTTACAACCACCATCGAACATGTTGCTGGTGTTGAAAATGTCGTGGCCGATGCGTTATCTAGGGTGGACGTCGTCGTTGGCTCTCCGCCGATCCAGTGCACGGGATCGGTCGAGTTTCATGGCAATTCTTCCTCTCCTACGCCACGCATTGAAACAATAATTCTACCCACCGAGGTTCGACTTTGCGAGTTGGCTGAGATGCAAGAGGCCGAACCAGAACTCTAACAGTTCTGTACCTCCTCCAAATCCTCCCTCAACATACGCAAAATTATGTGGGGATCGGACGGGACAACCGCATACCGCGATTTGTCTGGGGACACACTACGTCCTATAATTCCAACGGTTATGCGACAGCGCATATTTGATGTTTTTCATCAGCCGTCGCACCCAAGCGCGAAAGTTACAAATCGCGTGATCTCTCAAAAATACGTTTGGTCCGGTATGAACAAGGACGTAACCAAATGGGCGAGGTCCTGTTTAGATTGCCAACGATATAAGGTTACACGTCATACCATTATCAAGCCAGCGCAAATTGTCGCTCCTGAGACGCGTTTCAGACATATTCATACGGATATCGTAGGCCCTCTCCCGGAAAATGAGGGACAAAAATATCTATTGACCGTCATTGATCGCTTTTCACGTTGGGTTGAAGCAATTCCATTACGTAACATTGAGCCTGGCACCGTATGCCGTGCCCTCTACGAGGGTTGGGTACCCAGATTTGGAACTCCAGAAACTATCTCGACCGACCAGGTTCGACAGTTCGAGGCTCAACTTTTTCAATCTCTTTCGAAGCTTTTAGGGTCACATCGCATTAGGACAACTCCGTACCACCCCGCTTCTAACGGCATGATAGAGGGATTTCACCGCTCCCTTGAAGCCGCAATTATGTGTCACGCAACTTGTGACTGGCTTCAGGTGCTTCCAACCGTCATGTTGGGAGTGAGGACCAGTGTATTAGATTCCGGATCGTCTCCGGCCGAATATGTATATGGTATCACATTACGCATTCCGGGCGAGTTTTTGATGCCAGATAATCGCACTGTAGATCCACAAACGTTTTTAGACGAATTTGGGACACATATATATATATATATATATATACCATTAAACCATTTCCCTTTCAGGGTAGGCGTGACACTACCCGATTCGGGTAGTGTTTCTAGGTTTTTCTTGTAGTTATAAATAACTACAAGTGTGGGCTCACCACACCCACGATGTGCCAACAGCACTCATGTCAGTATTCTTGAATGGTCATCCATCCAAGTACTAACCGCGTCCAACGCTGCTTAACTTCAGTGATCTGACGAGAACTGGGGTTTTCAGCGTGGTATGGCCGTTGGCATATAAGGAAGGTCAAACCGGTTTCCGTGGAGCATCGTCAAGGGTCGAAATGTTTTGTGTGCAAAGAATTAGCGAATTGTTCGCACGTCTTTCTGCGCATTGGGGCAGCGAGAAAATCTCTCGAACCTCCATACTTGGGACCACATCGGATAATAAATCGAATCAGCGATCGCGTTATCCAAATAGATGTTAACGGCTCAAACCGTCGAGTTTCGCCGGAAAATGTCAAACCAGCTCATTTGTTAATCACGTCAGATAATGTCACAAAGCTAAACAACACGCAGCCAATATCTCATGTAAATGACAATTCTACGACTCCTGTAATTAACAATGCTGCGTCGCAAAATGTCATTCAACCGATTCCTCATACTTCTATTACCACAGATAATGAGGCTCTCAATATTAAACAAGCTCCGGGTTTAGTTAACTCTGAAAATATGTCACAAAAAGACCCCAAACGTGAACGCCACGTCCCGACAATATTACGCAAGAAAAGGGTGACTTTTAATATATAATGACAAGTAGCGACACATAAAACTAACATGTTATATATTTCTTACTGCTCTCATAAGATTAAGAGTCTTTTTAAACATACGTGAATATGTATTTCATTACAGTAATAATTAGCGCATTCGTATCTCGCATAAATGTAGTCAACGAACACATTCCTTAAATCTAAAGAAAAAAATAAAATAAAGATCTACGCAATCAACGATATTGTTGTTAAAAGAATGCTTGCGACAATTGAAATTTCCTTAGCATTAATATTTTTTGTAAATAAACAACGACCAGATTGCGCATATTTTGATATTTTAAATTTAAGACTAATATCATATCGTTGACACTACGGAGGGAGTGTGTGAGGAGTAATTCATTCGCGCTACGTCACTGCTCGCTGCAATGTTGCGCATGTGCGGTAAGAGCCGAGAATTCGCACGGGTACGTCTTGCCGACTCGATCGAGGCAATTCAGTCTGCGTTTGCTTAGCACCTGAAACGAGTGGTCAGCTCGTGTGCGCTCTCTCTGTATTAAGGGACGCTTCCCTCTACAATGTTTAACCAGTAAATTCGATTATCAGTTTAATGTGTGCCTACTCTTAATCAACGACCTTCTGATGAGGTTATATGGGGACCTCTTCTATCGTTCTCTCATCTGGAAAATTCTGGAAATCGTCAACAACTTCAAACACGGGAATTTTCCCGCTGAGACCAGAGTATACATAAATACCGCATAAATCCCCATAACATAATTCGGTGCGCACTAGTTTTGTATGGGACCTATGGATGCGCAGTAGTTTTTTTTGACGATCCTAGTATACTACTAGACACACGTATCATCATTATTTCCAATATTTATAAAAAAAAAGAAAAACCAAAAAATAAATAAAAATTTGAATTATTTTTTGGTTTTTCATTTTTTCAAAAATATGGGACATAATCATGATACAAGTGTCTGGTGACGTACTAGGAGGGTTACAAAAAACTACTGCGCAGCCGTAGGTCCCATAGAAAACTACTGCGCATCGAATTAACCTAAATGAATCTTCCAAACTGTCCTGAAACTTGCAATATTCCCACCATACAATGCAAGTTTCAGGAAATCTTCACAACATTTTTTGTGCTATCTGGGCATACAGAATTTTTTGTATACAGAATTAAATATTAATGATTTTATTCCGAAATTTTCTCAAAACTTATAATTAATAACTTCGAATTGAAAGCTTCCCTCGTGAAAAGAAATACCAACTTAAGATCACTTTAAGACCAGTTTCAAATAATGTTTGGTCTTTTTCTGGTCTGTACCCTTCAGCCTATACCTGCATCATTTTCAGAGCATTGAAATAAGACACTACTCTCTCTCTCTCTCTCTGAAATACGGATAGCTGTCTGTATCAACAGATTAGCTATTCGCTTGGTGCAGCGGCGTGGAGGGGACGCAAGAATTGACCATGCGCGCGTAGTGGCGAAAAAAAGCAGCAACTCAGGAAGTTTTGCACAGATTAAACATTAAAAAAGTTTACATAATGGGCCATGCAACTTGTTGTGTAGTGAACTGTAAAAATAATTGTGTTAACAGTAACTGCAAATTTTACGTTTTTCCTGTGGCAAAATATAAACTGGTACAGAGAGAGAAATGGATAACAGCTGTAAGAAGAAACAAGCATGTGACATAACCCTACTTTGACTCAATTCCTCTTCTGCTTTTTCATTATTCACAAAATGTGCACTGCATATTGTATCTGTTGGTTTTGGAATCCACTGCGATCCATCAAGCCTGAACAAAAAGTTGGTAAATAATATATAGCATGCTCAACATACATTTATATCCGATTACTTATGAGTCAAAGTAGAGTTATGTCACATACTTGTTTCTTCTTACAGCTGTTATCCATGTTGCTGTTTTTTTTCGCCACTACGCGCGCACGGTCGATTCTCGCGTCCCCTCCACACCGTTGCACCAAGCGAATACCTAAAAGTCCTGAAGAACCTGGGCTGATTTATGAGCATTTATGATATCTAGAGGCTTCAACCAGTTTCCGTTATATTTATGCAACTGTTATGGTCCTGAATCGTGATGGCCCTAATAATGATCGGATATTGGGGGTTCAAACTACCGGCCGGGGCAAAAGGACTGTTGTCTTCTGGGGATCAGAAAAGATCAGTTTAGGACCACTTTAAGACAGGACTATACCTGCCTATACTGTGATCTTAGTTGGTCTTTCTTTTCACGAGGGTTTTTAAATTAAAGAAATATACAAGTATATACAATACATTGAACAATTTTGAATTGAAAACGTTCTAATTAAAAACGTTAAAAATTGAACGATTTTATTTTCAATAGAAGAATCTCGAAACTGAATGAATACAGATTAAAATTTTGAAAATAGGACAATCTCAAAAAGTTATAAATGAAATATTTTCAGATTGTAATTTTGAAAATTGGATTATTTAAAATTCAGGGGAACAAAAATTGAATTATTTCTGATTAAAAGAGTTCAAAATTGAATAATTCAAAATTAAAAACTTGTGACTTCAAATAATTTCGAATTCAAAAGCGATTAAAATGACAATTTTAAATTTAAAACTAAATTAAATTTTTTAAAGTCCAAGCTTCTGAAATTCTAGAATTTTAAACTGTTACTATATCATAAAATTCCCTCACAGCAAAATGATATCGTTGGCATATCCCTAGGATATCTCGGCAGCATATGGGATATCCTGTGCAGGATATACACCATTTTGGCAATGGAATCAAATATTTCTGAAATGTATATTAATTAAAATATGTAGAATGCCTGAAAACATGAAGATTCAAAAAAATCCGATTGACGAAAAATCGCGTTACATGCCAGCCAAGTATTAAAAGGCTTTCTTTTTAAAATTATACAATGTTAAATTATTGAAATTAGAATAAAATCATTCGGAATTTTGTTAACATGACATTATTGCAATTTTAACCTTGTCTATTTTACAATTATTTAGCTATACAGGATTTTGATTTACAATCGTAGAATTTTTAACAATTTAGATTGAAAATAACAAAGTTTTGAACGTTTAAATTCTAAATCCACATTTTTTTCAATATTACAGTTACTTTAAGTCAGCATGCATATAATTTTGATAATTTGAATATTAATTTTTTAACTGAATTTACTTATGCGATAAATTACGTAACACTAATGGTTTAAAATGTTTAAGCCTGTAAATTTAGTTTTTCTGAAAACTTGAAATTTTTTGCAAAATATAACTGAACATTTCCATTTTTCGAACGAAAACCATTTAAGATTTTACAGATACGAAGCAGAATTCACACAAATTGACCACTTAAATTTGAGGCTATCCAAAAACCCTTTTACTACTACAAATTAAAAACTAAAAATATACAAGCTTGAGCGATTAAAATTGAAGATAATGATTAATTCTGGAATTTTAAATGCTGCTTTAATTTGCAGGTCTCTAATTCATAAAGTTTTATTGAAATTATTCTTTAAGTGTTTTTAATTTACAACTATTTTCAATTATGAAGTGAAATTAAAGGACGTTACAAGTGAAACTTTATTTGAATTTTCTCGAGAGATGGATAATAATTGGTACCACATAAGACGTAGTGGTAAATATAGAACTCACGGTAGACGTTTGTTTCTGAGAAAATCTGCTCGATTAAAGTAAGTAAGCAAAAAGTTTGCTTTTATTAAATATTTTTACAGCGTTTGTCTCTGCGCTTAAAATAATAATAAAATTTATGACACCTTTGTAGGTTAGGTTTCCGAGTCCCGCTCATAATTTTTTAGACTTTCATAGTCTTTTTTTTTAATTTAGTGTAATTTTCTGAATATATTTTTGTCAAATGTTGAAAATTTGTTTAGTAAAAGTGATGGAAAAAATTAAGAAAGCTCCATACATTTACATAACCTCAAATAAAATAACACGATTAACATAAGTATGATAATTGGAATTGTAAATAATTTGATGGCATTTTTAAAGAGGCTTCAGATCATAACCGAAACTGATAAATTGGGCAATGCAAAAATTGTTCTTAACTTTAAGATTTTAAATGATATACTAAGTTTAGATGTTTAGTACCAAGTGAAAATTAAATTTCATAAATTATATAAAACAAAACACACAATATTCCCAACAAATATAGTGAAGAGAATAGTTTATTCCAAGCTAAATTATTTTTACCACGTTTTTTTAAAAATGCATTCCAATGAATTTTGGTAAAAGTTTTCTTAGCTCCCATGAATTGATTTTTCAATTTTACGATGAGGTTTTGCAAATTTACATCCCTTTCAATTTAAATTCAATTTCAATAATAAATTAATTTTTTTAATATTAAGAATATTGACTTTAGATATTATAGACTTTTAGAGCCAAGTATAGTCTCAAGGAATCTGTATTATCATTAGAGAATAACAGACCACAGAACCACAGAACTTCTGATAGATTCAGAAGTTTTGTGGTTCGAATCCCAGCGGAGCGAAAGGAGAAAATCTTTTTCTGAAAAAAAAATAATTAAAACAAGTATAATCTTTCATTATACATTCTACAACTTGTGAAGAAGAAAAAAAATGAATAATGAAAGTATCAGAAAATTAGTCACTCCTTATTCATTGTGACGGAGAGACTTATTATACTTATAGGTATTATTATACGCACTACTTATTATACGGCTTATTATACGACTTATTATACACACGAAACTACAGCTACGTATCGTTGACGTGGATTTTATGATTTCTAATTATAAAATCCCCATTCTAAAATGAAAGTTGGTGCTCTTTGTATGTGTTCTTACATCCACGTTAGTAACTTTAGCTGTTTAAAACATTTTTTTTCATTTTCTAGGTCAAAGCGAACGAGCGATATCCTAATTTGAGTGTATAATGCCTGGGCAGTGGTTATAAACTTTTTCTGAAGTTGCGATATAGGTATACCTTCTCACTTTGTATTGGAAAAAAGTTCTGATCGTTGATACTTATTGTTCTGTACTTATAGTACTTATCAGTAAAACACAGCAGCTTACACACTCAATCTCGAAGTATCATTTCTTGATTCAGTAGTGAATCGTTCCACTGCAACGCTTTGATCTGATGCTGGATTATTTGAAAAGAATTTAAATGTACGTTATAAGAAATGTGAATGCAGTTGTAATTTTAAATGTAGTAGTCATATAGATTATACTTTTGGATTTAGTGTGTATACAATACGCATTTGTCATAAAACGATAATGCTGTTGTAGAGATTGTCTCATAATGAAGAAAAAATGGCTACAATATTTTTAAAAATATCGGGTAAAAATATGGTTACATACTTGATAAAGTAAGTTATTAATATCGGGGTAGATGAATAGCCAGATTCTACATATGAATTTGGCAGAAAAATTTCTGATAATTTTTATTATGACGGAATTGGATCGCCATTTTTCTAGTGCATCACTTTCTCGTTAATAGTGAGGTAGTCATTTGAATACATAAGAATGACAACTCAGAAATGGCTTCATTGACGGATTTTCGTTCGATATTAAAAAGTGCTACAAAGTTTTCATACCTGCCTTTTCCTCGCAAGTAGTTGAGTGTACGTTTTGTCTACTTTTCTACCAAAATGTTTCTCTTTTGTGAGCTTATGTGTCAGTCTCTGCTATGTGTCAGTGTATCTCTCTTTCTGTTTATATGTTAGTTTATGATATGTGTCACTATACTTATCTCTCTTTCCTTCCGTTTATATGTGTTTGCTTCTTTTTTGCCTTCACCCTAACAGCACAAAGATTTTAACAAAGTGACTTAAATAATATTGAACGTCAGAAAGAGATGCCTCGCATAGTGCGGAATAGGTACCCGCAAAAATTTAATTGAAATTGAAGGTGAAGATTCTTTCTTAAAGTGAAAGCATGAGGGCGGTTGTCTTCCATGAACAGATTTCTTACCACGCTGAGAAAACAATTAGAGCCAGTTATAATGAGTGGAATACATAATAGCAGCTCAGTGACAATGCCTATAACCCTGTCTATAAAGACGATCCCAAGGACTGTTCGCAACAAAAAAATTACTTTATTATAAAGACTTGAGGTTTGAGGTAATGTGGTTATTCACTTATCAGTTATTACAGTTTTCATATATCTGTAAAAGTATCACCTCTGTTTTAACAGAACGTCACTGTAATCACTTCTTTGAAGGAAAAAGTCACTTCAGTCACTGTTCTCCCTCTTATTAATACAAGACATCTTTTCCATCGACTGTGCGAGAAAGGCTGTCTATTGGGCTAATAGGAGAAGTTACAAATTATGAAATTGCTAAGAAACTTGATACAGTCCAAAATTAATAACTCTCTCAGTACAGTTACAACTTAAAAAATTGACAAGTTATTCGCTGCACTAACAGTTATTTCCTACAGTAACTATAAGTGCCATTGAAACTACTTTTCTTTTCTCTTAGAATGCCAGAAACAAGGTTCTGAAGAAATTATTTATCAGTAAAAGCGAATCGAAAGTAAAAGTTTGGACATGAGATATATGAAACATATTTGAAAAGTCTATACATATAAAATGTATATGCAATCAATGTGTCTATTACAGTTACAATTTATTAAACTGGAACTGAGTTGCGTTTCACTTACAAATTTTTTTATAACTGAGATAGCACAAAAGTGACACAGTTGTAACTTTATCAGTAACGAGTCACTGCCCTGTAGTGCGGGATCAGTTGTTATATTTGAGAATGTCATTTTAATTAGAACTATTATTATTTAAATATGGAAGAAGACGATACATTTGCAACCAGTATCCTCTGATAAATGTAAGCATTCTTCTCCAATTCACGGGAAGACTTGGAGGGAGGACGAGGGTAGTTGTTTTCTCCATAAGGCCAAAAGGTAACAAACACACAACCGTTTCTCCTGTGAGAAACGGTCACCGTTACTTACTTGCTTTGGGAATCGCTCAGCAGCACTGATTTGTCAGCTCTCTAAACTTCAAAAAATGTACGATTAACAATTTACACACGTTACAAAAATATGTACCTATATGCTATCAACGTCACAATTACGAGCAGTATTACTACTTTCCTGCAATAGAAGAGAGAGAGAGAGAGAAACGAAAAAGCTTCTCTTCTTAGGTTAGTTGGTGCGTAAAATGCACGTTATTCTGCCTGAAAATGAACAGCCTGATGATAGAATTGAAGTAAATAAAAAGTTAAAAGCTTAAAAGGAGTATGAAACTCATGACGAAAGTTATAATCTACGAAACAAATTAATTATACAAATAGAATAATAATTGACTGAGGCCAATTATGTAAACATTTCACATGAGCAGGTCAAAAAATTACATATACTCTATATTTTCGGAACATACTGATTTTAATGAAATTTGGTACCCCTGCTTGTTTTTACGGGTGCTGATTTTGAAACCAATGTTAAATTGTTTCGCATATTTTACAAATGGCATAAAAGTCATAATGGCAGTCAAAATTGTAAAAGAAACAAATGTTTTTATAAAGCTTGGTATATATCAATACGGAAAAAGATCACTTTCAAACAGAATGGTGCTATTTACAAATGCACGCTGAGACGAGAATTTCTTGGATCTCGCCTGATATTGCCCGTATTCGAGATATTTTTGTTGTCGAGAACTTTTGGGTTTCAATTGTTTAATCTCATCCCATCCCGACTTGCATATGCAAGCAAGATCGGGCAAGATTCTTGACAATGTCAATTTCGATCTCATCAAAGTAATGGTTTGATACTAAATCAAGTAATTAAGTATAATAATTTTACAAAATCTACCCAATTCATTGATAAACCATTAGGTTAGAAAATTGTAAACAAATTTAGAACTCAAAAGGGTAGAAAATATAAAGGAACTAGTCCAATTTCTCATAACCACTTAACCAAGAAATAAATACATTTGTTTAGACAGAAATGAAATTCATTTTAGTTACAAAATTATTTATAGTACAATAAAGCAAATTAAAATATATGGAAAATGTCCCAGTAATCGTGACGATCCCAATAACCGTGAAACTTAGTTATAATTTGAATATATTGTTAAAAAATATGTTAAAAGTAACATTTAATAATAACAAAAATTTATTTTTAGCATTTTATAGTAGCGAATAACATTTTAATGCATTTAAATTAAATAAAAAGCAAGAAAATTGGCGTCCTGATTCATGGGAAGTTTACCTTATTATTTTTCTAAAAATTCGTTATATTTTTCGTATAAATTTGATTTATATTCGAATACACTTTTTTACATTTTCTGTCCTAAGAATCTTAATTTTGTTTACAATTTTCTCACCTAATGGTATTATAAATGAAGTAGTTAGTTTTTAAAAAATTAGTTTACTTCAGTTAATATTAAATTATTATTTTGATGGCCACAAAGCTTGCAATGGTCTTTTTTGGCCTTCTTGTCTGATGAACTATTTTTTATACTTACGAGAGATTTCAATTTTTTCACTTTATCGAGAATCTTACCCGATCTTGTTCGTTGTCCGAGATTCTCGACCAAAATCACGAGATAGCCCATACGAAAATTGAGTATAGAAAAATTGCTATACTACCTGAGTATTGAGTTGAGTATTGAAGTGAGTATAGGAACCCCAATACTCATTTCGCGGTTTGAGTATTGAGAAAATGAGTATAGAAATAATGAGTATAGCGGGTTGAGTATTGGGAGAATGAGTATTGAAATACTGAGTATTGGAGAATGAGTATTGAAATAATGAGTATTGGAGAATGAGTATTGAGCGAATGAGTTTGGGGAATGAGTATTGAAATAATGAGTATTGGAGAATGAGTATTGAAATAATGAGTATTAGAGAATGAGCATTGAGCGAATGAGTATTGAGGAATGAGTATTGAGAGAATGAGTATTGGGGAATGAGTATTGAAATAATTAGTATAGCGGGATGAGTATTGAGAGAATGAGTATTGGGGATTGAGTATTGAGAGAATGAGTATTGAAATAATGAGTATAGCGGGATGAGTATTGGGGAATGAGTATTGAAATAATAAGTATTGGAGAATGAGTATTGGGGGATTAGTATTGAGAGAATGAGTATTGAAATAATGAGTATTGAACGAATGAGTATTGGGAAATGAGTATTGAGAGAATGAGTATTGAAATAATTAGTATAGCGGGATGAGTATTGAGAGAATGAGTATTGAAATAATGAGTATAGCGTGATGAGTATTGAGAGAATGAGTATAGAAATAATGAGTATAGCGGGATGAGTAATGAGAGAATGAGTATTGGGGAATGAGTATTGAGAGAATGAGTATTGAAATAATTATTATAGCGGGATGAGTATTGAGGAATGAGTCTTGAGCATCATTAGTGAATGTGAGTATTGGCAGTGAGTTTAGAAAATTAGTATTTCAAGTGAGTATTGACAGTTAGCGTAGACAGTAAGTCCTGTAAATGAGTATTGTGAAAAACAGAACTTAATATGGGTATTAGCAGTTAGTGTAGACAGTGAGTGCTAGAAATGAAAATTGAAAATTAGTATGCGATGCCCTTTATAACTAAGTCCTTGTTTCTCTTAAACTAAAGAAGCTATATTAACGAAATAGTCAGGTTCATAATTTGATTGTTGTTGGAATAGCCTGAAACTAAAGAAAAAGTGTGAAATGAAACCAATGGATATTTTACATTGGTTTCATTTTAAAGTTTAAATTTAGTTTCAGGCTACTACAAACATAATCAAATTATAGATTTTGTATCATCTAACTTTTGAAAAACTTTTTCTCAGTTACATTCATACGAGCACTCCCACTAAAATCTTTTTTTTCGATTGTTTTTAACTCAGTGAACCTATTTTTCTTAAACATCAATGATTACTTTTGAATCTAAGGAGGAAACTTGTACAAGTTTCGAAACACCATTATGTCAAATCTTTATATATTTAAACTCGGTTTCATGACACAATAAAAAACCAATTGTCTGAAAGCTGTCGTTGACTCTTGTCGCCACTTTCATCTATATCATATTCCTGGACGTTAATAACACGAAGGATTAAACGTAACGTCCATTCTTCAACAACTATACATGTATATACAAGTAAATTAATAATCTAGAACTCATCGACCGAATTGTTATTTATAATCACAACGCAACGTATAATATTATATTGTTATTAGTTTCTTCAAAAATCATTTGCAATTTCCTATAATTTCGATGTATCCTGTTTGCCAATGTACCTAATTTTCATTTTTCCGAATTACTGTCGGTTCTAATTTTTATTTTTCCAAATGACCATTTGTCATAATTTCCATATTTTCGTATTACTTACGAAAGTACACCATTCGGAAACCGTTGAAAGACCATTGAGAGGGACCGTTGGCTACCGCTGAAAATGACCGCTGGTTTTTCAAAGGTCTTTTCGTATGGGGGCTGGCCGCTAAAGACCTTATCTACTGAGGGCCATTAGGAAAATTTTCCAGGTAGGTGAGAGCGTAGAGGCCGTAGAGGGAAGGTTCCCTCTACGGTGAGAGCCACTGTTTGGGGGACTCAATGGTTCCGAGATCCAGTAGATGGCGGCAGACTTGCAAAAATAACAAAAGTTTGAACTGTTCTCGTATTTTCGTCCCTCTTTCTTTTCTTTCCTGGCAGCAATTTTTCAGTATCAACTTCTTATTATTTTCAATCATTTTTATACACAAATAAGTCAATTGGCAGAAAATATTGCCATGAAACTTTCGAAAGAAGCAAAACTTTTTATTCCCTTGATATTTTCTTGTGCGACGAGTAATTATTTTTATCCACAGTCTTATAAACAAGGTATTTTTTATTAACATGCTTTCAACCAGAGGCCATAATTTTACAGGGATTCTAGGCCACATTTGTTTTACCTTGCTGACCACAATTGTCTCCAATAGGGTTTTTAATTTGTGCTATTTCCTTTCTTAATTATAATGGTTTTAGAGATAAGCCGGCGTAAGTCTGATAATATCTTCCCTTTCTTTTCTGTCGTTAAGATGGTGCATTTATTAACAAGTACGATTCCTAGTACAAACTGTACTATGACTTATTTATATCACAACACATGTCAGTACTAAGGTATCGCAATGCTTGATACGACAGTGCCTAAATTGGTACCTTCAGATATCCTCGCCATTAAACCACAATGAATAAAAATAAGCGAATGACTTTTAAATTCTCAACTAGTTAAACCTTTTTTCTAAGAGTGATTCTTCTATACACATATAAAAATCCATAATATTGTGTATGGATTCAATATTATGGCCCCTGATTACGAAAAATTTGGGTAATTTTTTTAGAAAACTAGGGCAGTTTTTACTTTAAGGCAGGTGATACTTACCATATGAGCAATTCGCTCTTGTATACAATAACGAATATTTTTTGCGGAAACTTTGGGTAATAATTAAGATTTTAAGAACATAAAGATGAATGTCTGCCAACTGTTCTATTTCTAAAATAAAAAACATTTCGACGTCAGTAAGACAGAAATTACGGTTTCTCTAATTTGAAAAAAATGAATAAATAAACAGTTTGCAGACATACGTCTTTATTCTTTTTTATCATTTTTTTAAGTTTCAGCGAAAAATGTTTATTATGGTGGAGAAAAACCTATAGGGAGGCTGATATGGCCATATGGTGAGTATCACAAGCCCATACAATTTTAATTCTCATATGTGGAGTGCGGACAATTGGAGATACTCATACAACGTATCCTAAACTTTTTTTGTAAGAAGGACCATTTTGAACTTACAGGAACAAGGAAAATGGCATCTTTGTCTATCTCTTGTTGCAAAGCGGCGAGTTAAATAACTTTTTACACAAATTTCTTTATTATTGAAAAAATTTCTAAAATAATTTTCAGTTATTTTGAACAATAATTGTATACGTGATTTTTTTTAAATTCCTAAAACTGAAACTTAAAAATGATATTGAAACCCATGTAACTCTTCATCTGCCTAACAGTTTTTTTTACAAAAACCGCAAGAAAAAAGGATAATTCACACAGAGTAAAACCGTGCATGTCTTTCTAAACATTGGTCGGCTGACCAGACAGTCTGGCCAGCGTCAAGACTGAAAACCAGACGGCCTGGTCTGGGCCAGGTCAGCGCCAGAAAATTTTTCCACATGGGTACCGCAAATCTTGATGAAAATATTTTTTAAACTCAACATTGACTTATGAAGATCGTAAATTATTTTTAGAGGTAAAAAGTTCTCCTTTTATAAATTTACAGATAATTGTATACACTTTAATTCCTATTTACACTGTTGTAGACGTTGAATGCTCTACAATTTAGAATTTCCCAAAGAAATCAACTTTTGTATTCACTTTTAGCATTTCTAAAGGTGTCAGGATAACGCACGCTGTTTATAGATATTAAGGAATTTAATATAAAAACAATCGTATCAAGTTACACAGAATTCAGAGAA
>CAKNYM010040976.1:0-31153 GCA_932195095.1 Andricus curvator
GGGACGAGGAGAAAGAGGTGTTGAAGGAAGTGCAGGGGAATTTGTTTCGTAGGAAGTAGGGGGGCGGGGGTAATGCAGGGTAGAGGAGTTGTGAAGGTGCTTTACTGGAACGTAGCAGGGGTAAAGAAGAAGGATGAGGAGTTCTGGAGGTATATCCAGGAATTTGATGTGGTAGGACTGGTAGAGACGTGGGTGGAAAGAAAGGAATGGGATAGAATAGAGCCAAAGCTGCCAAGGGGGTATAGGTGGAGACTCCAGGAGGCGGTCAGAGTGAAGAAGAAAGGAAGGGCTAGTGGGGGAATTATAACGGGGATTAGAGATGGATTAGAGGAAGAAGCTCACGGAGAGGTAGAGGGGGAGGGAGTGCAAATGAGGAAAGTAAAGATAGGAGGGGTAATGTGTAAGTTTGTGACAGTGTACAATAAGGATGGGATGGAAAGAATTAAAGAAAGGGTGGAAGACCTGTTAGGTGAAAGAGAAGAGGGTATGGTGGTACTGGGTGGGGACTTTAACGCGAGGATGGGGAGGGAAGGGGGCCTTTACAGGGAAGGGGAGAGCTTCGAAAGGAACTCAAAGGATAGGTTAATAAATAAGGAGGGGGAGATTCTAAGGGACTGGATGGAGGATAGAGGCTGGGCGGTGGCAAATGGTATGGCAACTGGGGACGAAGAGGGAGAATACACATACGTAGGTAAGGTGGGGGTATCGGTAATAGATTATGTAGTTATGAATATGCAAGGGTGGGAGGAGATGGAGAGATTCGCAGTAGAAGGGAGGGTAGAATCAGACCATCAGCCATTAGGGTTGTGGATAAGGGGTGAGAACGGCGGAAGGCAAGGTGGGGAAGAAGTGGCGACGGGGGAGAGGGTTAGCTGGACGAGGGAGGCGATAGAGAAGTATAGGGAGCAGTTAGGGATGGTGCGCTTCGAAAGGGAGACGGTGGAAGAGATATCGGAGGATTTAAAAGAGAAAGTGAAAGGGTGCGTGCAAAAGAAGGTATTTAAAAAGAAGAAGAAAGGAATGGTGAAGCCGTGGTGGGATAGGGAATGTAAAAAGATGAAAAGGAAGGTGAAGAGGAACTATAAGAAATGGAAAGAGGGTACTGCGAAAAGGGAGGAGTACGTAGAAATGAGGAAGGGGTTTAGATTGATGTGTAAGAAGAAAGAACAGGAAAAGGAGAAAGAGCTGGAGGAGAAATTAGGAAATGTTAAGACAGAGGGGGACGTCTGGAAGATAATAAATAGGTATAGGAAGCGGAGAGTAGGGATAAGCGAGAAGATAGGGAGTGAGGAGTGGAGGGAGTTTTTTAAAGAATCATTCCAGGGATCAGATTCAAGGAAGAGAGATGATGGGAGTAGAAGAAGGGGGGAGGCAGAGATGGAGGAGTTGAATGACGAGGAGATAGAGAAACAGATAAGGAAGTAAAGAAGGTCAAAATCAGCTGGGCTGGATGGGGTAGAGAACGAAGCATGGCTGTTTAGTACACAAGAGGTTAGGGAGAGGCTGAAGGAGGTAGTGAAGAAAGTATGGAGGGGGGAGGGATTCCCACGAGGGTCGAGAGAAGGGATAATAGTACCTCTGTATAAGAAAGGAGATAGGGATAGGCAGGAAAATTATAGAGGAATTACGCTAATGAATACGGCGTATAAAGTATACGCGATGGTGGTGGCGGAGAGGCTGCGGCAGGATGTCGAGGGGAAAGGAATATTGCCGGAGACGCAGGCGGGCTTTAGGGCAGGTAGGAGTACTATCGACAATATCTACGTTCTGCAGCACATTGTGGATAGAGAATTAGCGAAGAAGGGGTCGAGAGTTTACGCGTTTTTTGTGGATCTAAAAGGCGCGTTTCCGTCGGTGGATAGGGGGAGGTTGTGGGAGGCGATGGAGGATAGGGGAGTGGAGAGAGGCCTGATCGAGAGGGTAAGGGAGATATATGAAGAGACCAAAGATAAGGTAAGAGGAGGACAGGGGATTTCGGAGGGATTCTGGATGGATAGGGGGTTAAGACAAGGGTGTCCGCTTAGCCCAACGCTTTTTGCGATTTTAATTGCGGATATGGAAAGTAAGCTGGAGGCCGGAGTGGTAGGAGGAGTCAGGATAGGAGGGGTTAGAATTTGGTCGCTAGCGCATGCAGATGACATAGTCTTGTTGGCAAAAAGCGAGGAGGCCTTAAAGGAAATGATGAAGAGGTTGAGAAGATACCTGGATAAGAACAGGTTAGAACTGAATGCGGAAAAGTCCAAGTTAATGGTTTTCAGAAAAGGAGGTGGAAGGGATAAGGAAGGGAAGTGGAAGGGAAAGGCGGTGCAGGCGGTGAAAGAGTTTGTGTACCTGGGCTTCTTGTTTCGGAGGAATGGCGGAGTGGATGGTCACATAAAAGAGACAGTGAGAAGGGCAAATGTTGTGATGAGGCAGGTGTGGGGGTTGGGAAAGAAGTTATTCGCAGATGATTTTGGAAGGAGAATGAAATTGTTTGACTCACTAGTGATGAGTGTGCTATTGTATGGAGTAGAGGTGTGGGGGTGGAAGGAAAGCGAAGAGGTAAAGAGGATACAGGAGAGATATGTAAAGTGGACACTGGGGCTGGCAAGGAACACGCCTAATTATATTGTCAGGAGGGAGACGGGGAGAACGAGTGTAGGGATTCTAGCGGGGAGTCGAGCGTGTAAATATGAGGAGAAATTTTTGGAAGAGGGGGGAAGTAAGCTGGTTAGGGAGTGTTGGTGGGAGAAGGAGAACAGGAGAGGGGGCGGGAAGATGGAGGTTGAAAGAGAAAGGTATTTTAGAACGAATGGACTGCAGATGGATGAAGTGATAAGGATGCATGAGGAAGGAAGGAAGGTATATGAGTTGGTTAAGAAAAACAGCATGGAGAGAAAGAAGACAGCAGGGGAAGAGAGAATAAGAGAGACAAGGTTTAATGGGAACTATGTGTGGATTATGCCAAGGGCGAGAGCGCAATATTTGTGTGAGAAAGAAGAGAAAGGAAGTCAGGAGCTGATAGCGAGGATGAGATGTGGGTGCATGGAGGGTTTCAATAGGTTCTGGCTCGCTAGGGAAAAGAGGATGTGTGAACTATGTGGGATGGGGGAGGCAAGAGTGGAGCACTGGTTGGAGGAGTGCGTAGAGGTGGAAAGGAGTGAGATAAGCATGGAGGTATTGATGCATGAAAGGGGGGACAAAAGGGCAGTAGCATGGGTGAAGGGAGTTTTGGGTAAGATGGAGAAGAAGAGAAGGAAGGAGGAAGAGGAATGGAGAAGGAAAGATTGTAAATAGAGGAGGAAGTAAATATAAGTAAATGTAAATATTGTAAATAGTAGATAAGTATTAGGTAATAGCCGCGGAGGCAAAGTTTGGTAATGCGAGACAAAGCAAGAAAGTAGGGACATGCGAGCGAGGCGAGGCCAATCGAGGAAGGCAATGCGATAAGAGCGAGCGGCGTTAGAGATAAGGTGTGGAAGGATGTTAGTTTTAAGGGTTAGTTTTAAGAAAATTCTGTAAAAAATGGATGTGTAAGCAAGTCAATTTTTTAAGGCCAGCAGGCTAAAGAATAAACGTTTATCTATCTAATGTCACAATTCTCAGCGACTATTTTTTTTTTTTTAGTTTCAAATGAAGGTCGGATTTGTTTAAGCTTCAAGTTACTGGAGTATACATTTTCGATTTTTCAATATTTCATATTTAAAATTGCTTTTTATTTTAAACGTTTTTTAGAATAATTAAATTTTAAAGGTTTATAATTGAAAATGTTTCCATTTTGAACGTTGAAAATTAAGGTGAATTTATTTTTTGATTTTAGAAAAATTTGTCCAATCAATTTTTATGTTAAATCATAATATTTTAAATGTAATAAAAATGTATATTTCTAGAATTTCGAACGCTTTTACTTTGAAATATTCAATTTAGTTTTCAATTTCCAATTTATTAAAATTCAAAAGTTTTTACTTTTAAATTATTCAATTTTGAATGATTTTAATTAGAAATAGTACCATTTTCATTCGTCTGAATTTTAAATGATCTATTTGTGAAAATTCTAATTGGAAAATATTAAATTTTTATCGTTTTGCTCAATTTTTAACATAACTAGCAAAAATGAACCGTTTTTGCTAATTTTTGGTTTTCAAACTTATTATTTGAATGTAAATAATGCAATAAAAATATAAAAAAAGCGGTTATTTTTCATATTTAGTTTTTCTCAGTTTCACCATGCACATAAATATTATTATATATATTATTATTATTATTATTAATTGATTTCTTGGTTTTTCTTGTCAAGTTTTTCCATTTTCCCGGTCAACTAAAAGTAACATAGTTATATTTGCCACAAAAAACATTTATTTTAATTCATGACGTTCATTTTTAACATCCTTTAATACAACAGAGCAAAAAATTGCAAAATTAATTATTTTCAAATAAAATTATGAATCTTCAACAGGAAAAGTTGGATTTTAAATCAAAACGATGAATTTTCAACTAAAATGATGAATATTTAACTGGAATCCTTGAATTTTCAACCAAAAAGACGAATTTTTTAACAATAAGTTTAATTTAAAAAAAAAAAGATTACTTTTCTACCAAGAGATATAATTTTGCAACAAAATACATGAATTTTTAACGAAATAGTTGAATTTTCGATTGAAGAAGACAAATTTTCAACCAAATAGTTGAATGTTGAACTAAAAAAAAATCAATTTTCAACTCAAAATGGAATAGTTACATTTTCAGTTTAAAAAATTAATTTTCAACCTTACTGATGAAATAGTTGAATTTTCAATAAAAAAAATTAAGTATTACTAAAAAAGATGAATTGTCAACCAATTGTTCAACAAAAAAAGACGAATTTTCAACTAAAAAAGATCATTTTTCAATCAAAGACATTAATTTTGTAATAAATTTATGGAATATTAAACTAGAATAATAGTTACATTTTCAGTTGAAAAAAATGTCCAACCAAAACAGAAACAAATGTTCAACAAAATAGTTAAATTTTCGGCAAAAAAATTCCTCTCCATCCAAAGAAAAAACAAGTTTCCAATCAAATAGGTCATTTTTCAACCAAAGAAATGAAATTTTATTTGAAATGATGATACTTCAAACAAAAAAATTAATTTTTCACAAAAGTGTTTGACTTTCAACCATTTCATTTTATTTCCAACTTAAAAGATGAATTTTCAACCAATATAATATTTAATTAACTTAAATTAACTTAACTTTCAAAGAAAAAATAATTTTCCACCAAAAAAGTCAATTTTTTAAAGAAAATACGTGAATTTTCAACGAAACAGTTGAATTTTCAATGAAAAAAGACAAATTTTCTTTCAGATTGTTGAATTTTTAACTATAAAAGATCAATGTTCAACCAAACAGATGAATTTTCAACTGAAATAATTGAATTTTATACCCACCAAAAAGATGCATTTGAATTTTCCGTTAAAAATCAAAATCTTACAAAAAAAAGGAAGAACGGATTATCAGAAAAATTGTTAAATTTTCTACTGGAGTAGTTAAATTTTTAGTTAAAAAATTGATTTTCAACAAAGCAGTTACATTTTCAAAAAGAGTTGAATTTTCAGTCAAAATTATGAATCTTCAAACAAACAAAAATCATTTTTTACCAATTTTTTACAATTAAAAAAGACATGTTTTCATCAAAATTGTTGAATTATGAACAAGAAAAGATAAATTTTTAATCAAGCTGATGAATTTTCAACCAAAAATAGAATAGTTGAATTTTCCGTTACAAATCGAATTCCTATACAACAAAAAAACGGTTTTTCAGAAAAATCGTTAAATGTTCTACTGGAATAGTTAAATTTTTAGTTAAAAAATTTAATTTTCAACAAAGTTCTTACATTTTGAAAAAGAGATGAATTTTCAGAAAAAATTAATTTTTTACAAAAGAGTTTAACTTTCAACCAAGTAATTTTAGTTCCAACCTAAAAGATGAATTTTCAACTAAAACGATAATTATTTAACTGGAATACTTGAATTTTTAACCCAAAAGAAAAAGATCATTTTCTACCAAAAAAAGTCGATTTTTCTAAGAAAATACGTGAATTTTCAATAAAATAGTTGATAAATCCAATTTTCGAAAAAATTGAGAAAATTATTGTTTCTGTATGTTTGGAATATCATCAAAAAAAAATCTCACAGAGCAGACTCAAATCGAAATTAATCAACTAGAGAATTTTCTCTAGAACACCTTCTTTATTCCGTCCGTAACAACTTCCTACATACTAAACAAAAATTTTATTTAACTCAAATTATTATTTTCAATTTGAGCATTTTTGTTGATTGATTTTCAACACCTTAATTTTCAACTATCGAAAATGAAAGAAAATTGAATTTCCTGTTTTGAAAATTGGAAATTAAACTGTTGAAAATTGAAGAAAATTGACAATTGAAAAAAATTGAATTTTAAGCATTTGAATTTTCCACTGTTAAAATGTGAATATTTAACGACTGAAAGTTCAAGAAAATTGAACTGATGAAAATTGAATAAAATTCAACTATTGAGATTCGAAGAAAATCAAACTGTTGAAAATTGAAAAAATTTGAAAATTTAATTTTCAACAGTTGAAAATTCGAAAATAATGTCATTGTTGATTATAAAATCTTTCAAAAGACAAATCGTAGTGTATTAAAAAATAGAATCTGTAATTTTTTATTTAACATAAGTTAATTGAAATTTTGTATTTTTTTGCGTTTTAGAAAAAATTTATAATTTTAATGAAATCAGTGATTGCTTATCTCGTTCTAAAAAATATTTCCTACAATAATATTCAAATGATTCTTATTGCACCAAAATGAAAAGTTAGAAGCTGGAAAAATCGCTAATTTTTTGGCCAATAGGTTGTCCAGGATTAACGCGTTGAAAATTCAATTTTCTTTCATTTTCATTTTTTATCTGTGGGGAATTCAATTGTTGCATATTTAATTTTCCACTTTTTTCCATTCTTTACACTTGAATTTTAAATTCTCAATCCAAACATAATTTATTGCAGAAACTATTTGAAATAACCAAATAAGCAATCACTGGCGATTGCATCAAAATTTAAAAAAATTTCTAAACCGAAGGAAAATACAAATTGTTAAGCAACTAATGTTTAATAAACAATTACCGATTACAACTTTTTTTTTTAATTACAATAAGATTTTCTTTTGAATTTTTTCATATCGAACAATTTAATTATTTTCCTACATTTTATAAACTATTTTAAAGATTATTGAATTTGGGGAAAAAATGAAAGTTAAAAAAATTGGTGTGTTGGCATCCGAAAAAGGAAAAAAAAACATTTTCAAATTGGTTGATATCTTCTATTCGGTTTTTGGATTTAAAAATTTAACCAAAAATTCCTATTGGTTAAAAATGTATGGTGAATTTTTTTTATCTTCAGTTTTTAAGAGTGAACAGTAATCACAAAATTACAAATTCAAAAAAAAAGTGTTTGCTTAATTCAAATTTTTTTGTTGAATATGTTGAAAATAAACATTTTTCAGCTTGAACCAAAGAAACATGTTATCATTTTGCTTTTCGGAACAAAATTTTTTTTGCGATTTTTGAACATTTTAAACACAGCGAACAAAATATGTCTCCATGAAAGAATAACAATTACATGTTTTTTGATTTTCCCAAAAAAGTGTGCATTGTACTCAATCCAAGAAAGCATGTTTTATGCGTATTTCCAAAAACAAAGTCTAAATTAAACCAACTTTCTTTCAATTTATAATTTTTTATTGATAATTGATCATTTAAAAAAAATTTTATATCCAAAAACCAAACAGAAGACATTAACCAATTTCAAATTTTTCTTCACATTTTTCGATGTCAACCTACATTTTTCACTGTGCCGAAACAATTGTATTAATTTTATTATTTTCACTCCGCCTTAGTATTGAACCTTAAAAATCAAAGAATTTTTTCACATTCACCAATTTTTTAAATCTAAAAAGAATGGTTCAAATTTAATCTTCTATGATTTTTTAAGTTTTCCTTGCATTGGGAAAATGTCAACAATTAAGCGATGATGATGCATCCAGGATTCGAGATAAAGAAAAAATAAGCAATGAGAATCCATTTTTTCGACCTAATAAACCATCGAATTTAATTTCAACGATGCAATTTACAACAGAAAGTCCAAGAAATCCAACCCAACGAACCTGCCCGGAATTCAATTTTAGAAACTCATCCAAAATTTAATCCATTTTTTGGGACATACAACAATCTGCGGATCAAGTAAGAAAATAATAAAGTATTAAATCAAATAAAGCATTCTACATTATTTTCTCTCATAAGAATTATTTTTCATATTTAATCTTTATGTTCAGCGGTGGACGGGCGTGGGTATATAGGGTGGCCGCTAACCCACGCCCCTTTTGGAAGGCGCCCGGGCCACACAGTGGAAAAAAAAAACCTTTTTTGGACATAAAATAGACCGTCAGTACAATATTCTTAACAGATTTTGATGTTTGTTTTTTAGAAATGACCATAAGTCCTCCAGCTAGACCGAGTGACTGCGAATAATTCACTCTGACTAAACGAAAATTTGCTATTTAACAACAAAGTTTAAACTTTTTTTTGCCTAACTTTTCAGTGATGCCATTTCGTTTACGATTTTCAAATTTATCAAGACAGATAATGAATAAATGTAATGACTAACTAGAAATAATATCCAGTAGGTTAGAGTAAGAAAAAAATTGTTTATAATGTTTTAAACAAATCATTGAACGAAAGAGAATTTTTCTTGATTCGCTATGATAAACTATTTTAAATTCAGAGATTTTGTATGGAATATGACAGATAATAATATGCGCTTACAATTGGTTGGAAAATAGCTGCTGTTTACCAATTATTTGAACAATTTTCATAAACAAATGCACATTTTGACCAATTTTTTCATGAATAGACCTAATTTTTTCATGGAATTAACAAGAAATGTCTTGTCAAAGACTCTTCACTGTCATATTTTTCATAGTGACAACCATTGTTAATTACATAAACAATTTTTATAAACAAACTCACATTTTCACCATTTTTTCATTAATAGGCTTAATTTTTGTTTACAGAATTAACAGCTTTTACATTCATGAAAAAATGGTCGAAATGTGCATTTGTTTATAAAAAATGTGTATATAATTAACAGTTTTAGTAATTATGAAAAATATGTCAGCAAGGAGTCTTCGGCAAAAAATTTCAAGATTATTCAGCAAAAAAATTTAACCTTTTCATGAAAAAATAATAAAAGTGTGCATTTTTTTATAAAAATTGTTTAAATAATATGTAAACACCAGTTATTTCTAACTAATTATAAGCACACATGATTATCTGTAATAATTCCTAAAAAATCTATGGATTTAAAATAGCTTATAATTGCGAATCACGAAAAATGACTATTGTTCAATAGTTTGTTTCTAACATTATAAACAATTCTTTTCTTACTCTAATCTACTGGACATTATTTTCAGTTAGTGATTATATTGATTTATGTCATGTTTTAATAAATTTGAAAATCCTAAAAGAAATTATGTCACTGAAATTTAGATCAAAATAGTTTAAACTTTGTTGTTAAATAACAAATTTTTGTTCAGTCAGAGTGAAATATTTGCGATCACGCATACCTGCAAGACATAAAAAAACATCAAAATCCGTTAAGAATTATACTATCGATCGATTTTTGTCTAAAAAAGGTGCTTTTTTCCCACTGTGGGGCGCCTTGACTTGTGGCGCGTGGGTTAGCGGCCACCCCGTATACCCACGCCACTCAGTGGGGCAAAAAAAAAATGTCGGTGGACAAATTGATATTCAGAAGCGATTTCTCAACTAATTTGAAAGTTTTTTTGTAATCAAAGCTAATAAACTTGCGCATAAATCTGTCAGGACCGATTTCGAAAAAAAAATGTTATTCATTTTTTATTAATTAACAAAAATTGAAATATTTTTTTGCAAGATTACCGGTTTTCAAGGAATATTTGAATTTAATTCGAATTGATCTGAATTACCTAGAATGAATGAAGCAACTATCCAGAAAAGTTGTTTAATAGCTTAACAATTGTTTAAAAATTGATCGAATTTATTATAAAAAAAAAAGTGAATGAAAATAGATCCATTGTGATTGGCAGTGATTCTTCAACTAATTTGCACTAAATTTGAACAATGGAGAAATTGTATTACTGAAAAGTTAGACAAAAAAAGTGTACACTTTGTTGTTAAATAACAAAATTTTGTTCAGTCAGAGTGAAATATTTGCAGTCACTTGTTATACCTGGAAGACTTATTACGATCTTAAAAAAAAAATTAAAATCTGTTAATAATTGTACTGTCGGTCGATTTTCGTCCAAAAAGGGGCTTTTCCCCCACTGGGGGCACGCCCCCATAATCATCTCAGCGCCCCCAAAAATAAGTTGTTTTTAAAGAGTGGATATTTCTAGAAAAAACCTATTAAAAATTATAAGAAAATAAGCAGGACATTTAGAGAAAAATCTATTTATATTTTCAAAAGTTCCGTTTCACCCTGATAGTGGGCGTAGCCCAGTCCGCCGCTGTTTATGTAGTAAATAAAAATTTTAATTTATTTTTTTTATCATTGCAGAAACTCAAATTCTGTTCCACACAGCTGTGTAGCTTCCAAAAATGAATTGCGATAAACAACTTTAGTAATGTATGACTAAAAATAAAAAATCATATTCATCAATTTGTGTTTCATAGTTCATTCTAATACAATCCCATTTATTGATTAATTAATTTTCAAAAATAGTAATAGATTTCTGTCATTAATAAATGTATTTATTTTTAATTAGATATACTTAGGTCGTTGAAAATACATTTCCGAAGATATAAAAAATCGTGAGGAAACATAAAATTTGTTAAATAAGCAATTTTAATATGTTTTAATAGGAACAGGGACGTGTTCACATCCCTGGATTTATATTATACAATAATCAAAACAAACTATTTAAAAATGCATAATAATAAATTTTTAAATATATTCGAAACATTTTATAAGCGAAATCTGTTGAAATTCTTTGGAATCTTTTAAAATACAGTGAACTTTCACTTATGCCAAGACTCACTTATTTCAAGGTTCACTTATTCCAAGTCTCTCACGCTCGGATATTCCAGGTCAGTGGCTGACCAATCAAAAAGAGGCCCAAGAGCGGAAACCGGAAGTGCGAATATCTTTTTAGAATAAGATAAACGAACGCATAGATGAGAACAACTTGGAAGGCGCTAATTGACAATAAAAATTCAGAGGATCAAGGATCAAGGATGTCATTGTTAGGAGTGCGGCTAAAGAGTGCGGTACTGCGGTTGTAGGAAGAATGTCTGGTGATGCATGGTAGAATGATGAAATTCAGAAATAAAAATATGCTGTAGCACAGTCTAAACATTTATTCAGGAGTTAATATTAAAAAACATTCCTTTTAACAAATTTTCTTCATTCAGATAAATTCCGTACGACTTGAATGACAAATGAGGATGTAATGTTATTGCTACTTGACCTATCGTAGAGAATCCAATGAAGAAAGCAAAAAAGGTCCTCGATTAGGTCAACACGACCGTTCCCAAATAATACTACAAAAAATAAAAGAGCATTTCCAATAAAGATAATAAATAAAGTTAGTGCGACGATCCACTCAAAAAAATAATTTTGAGTTTCACTGGCCTTCGAAATCCGAGGCGCTACTCACTGCGAAATCTGATAATCATAAAACTATGAATGCGGCAATCTGTATTGAATACTTATAGGTGCGGATCCAAGAGTTCTTTTAGTATTTCCGCGCAGCCATCTGAGATTTCTTAGATTTTCTTAGATTCCTAGATTTTTTAGCTGCTCACCGATCTCTTCGTTTGCACTGTATGTATTAACCCACTCAGGGACTTGATCTGCCTGAAGAGATCGTAGTCGTCCCCCATAAATAAGGTTGGAAGGCTCGGTTCGTAGAAAAACGTATGGCATGTTGTAAGCTTGTAATGTTCTGTCAGGTCGAGGGTCAGGCTCAAGACGTGCTGTTAGAGCACCCGCGAATGTTTTTATAAAGCAGTTGTATCCTCGAACAAGAGGATCATTCTTGTTATGGAGAGTTATTCCGATGTTAGCTTTGCGACCATAGGCTCGATGTTCGCCAGGTTCGTTTAGATAAATGCGTTCTGGCGTTGCAACTTTTGGAGACGTTGTTCTCAGCCAGTTAGGAAGACCTCTTTTTTCATCGCGTAGAATACTAATTAAAACATGGTCACCTGGCATTTGTAAAAAAATGGGACTATTTCTAGGAACCGGAATACGATGTGCGGTTGGGTCTGCTCGTGCATGTCTTTCAGGTATTCCCCACATTCCTCCTGGTCCTCGCATTGCACCTGATTTTGTAAGAAAAATAAGAAATTCATGAATTTTGTTCAGATTACGTCTTTGGTGTCATGTTAGCTCATTACAATCGGCAGTTTCAAAATTATTTATAACCATTCATTTGTCATTCATTAGAGAGGAGTTTTTGGTCGAATTTCGACGTTAGTTGATTTAACAATCGGGCCGTTAATAATAAACAAATATGAGGGGCCAACATCGGCGAGCTCTGCACGTTAACATTGATGCTAGATTAAATTATATTCAGGGTTATAAATAATATTTATAGCCATGAATAATATTTGGCAAACATCCATGATTCTTTCTTTCGTAGCCTGGGCGTCATAACCCCACCTATCATTCGACTTAGAATAAATTGAGTCGCGGCACTCAGTCGAAAAGTTAAAGTCCCTCTGACAGCCTACAGCGCAAGCGCGGTTTTCTTCTTGATTCAACAGTTCTTTATGTATCATTAAATTTGTACATTTGATGTGTAAGGAACACTCATTCCCTACACTACATAATATTTATAATCATTGAGGCTCCTGTTTCTTTATAGAAACTTTATCCTATCATTTCTTAAATTAATTGTGTTGCGCTATTATATTTGGAATGTAATACTGTCGTAGTAATACCGTTTGTAGACTTTGACGTAGCGAGCGCGAACCAATCACGCGAATCTCCCTCCCAGCGACATCGGCGAAACGATCCGCACTAGTGAACCCTACTCGCCTGCGTCGCAACTGGTGCGCCGCGGCCGAAGCGAAGTACATAAAAGTACGGTCCGCGAGACCAAAAAGTCGACCATGATTGATTCGAGATGAGATTGATTGAATTCAAGAGATCATTGGATGATCAGTGACGTAGCGCTCCGATTTTGTATCTACTAAACAAATACGAGGAGGTGAAGGTGTTTGGCTCGCGCCTCTCTCGTAGGGCAGAAGGGCCTGCCCCCCTTTTTGGGTAAAATGCCTAAAAATCAGAAGCTGATGGTCAGGGACTGGACTGACAAGAACATCCGGACTTTTAAACCCTATTGCAAAATCAACAACAGTGAACCACTCAAATTAACAAACCGATTTGAGGAACTTCAAACCTTGGAAGATGCAGACATCACTGACCTATCTCTGACGGAGCAGGAAGAAGCAGCAAAACTGATTACTGAAAATCAGAGCAAAAGAAAAAGACCTTTGGAAGAAGAGCGCAACATGGAAAATGACTCCGTACGAACAAAGGCAGAACAAGGCAACAACACTGCAAAAAAAGGAAAAATACCACCTATCATCCTGGACCAAACAATAGAGGATTTTGCGATACTTATAAACACCATGCAGGAAGTAACCACTGGAGAAATACGTGTTAAAAAGAACACAAAATCGACTAAAACTACAATCTATCTAGAGTGTATGGAGGACCACCAAAGCATTAAGGACCTTTTAGTTAAAAATGGAATTCCATTCCACACTTATTCAACAAGGGGAGAAAAAACTAAAAAACTCGTCATACACGGACTGGGACACTTTGCTACAGAAAACGTGAGACACAGCCTTGAAGAACAAGGATTACAAATTGAAGATGTCGTGAGCATGAAGCAGAAGTCAGAAGAAGCAGCATGGCGAAATCCACTCTACCTCGTAACCCTCCATAAGGATGCAAAACCGCAAGATGCTTTCAAAATAAAGGCAGCTTGCTATATGAAGATTAGATGGGAACACTTCAGAAATACCAAAATGGTCACCCAATGTCGTCGGTGCCAGAGATTCGGGCATGGCACACAACACTGTTATGCCAAACCTAGATGTGTGAAGTGCCTCAAAGAGCACCTTACAGCAGATTTCACGGGATGTGAAACATACAAACTCCATCTGGAAAAAGTACGACAACTGCGAATGCAACGACAAGGACAGACACAAAGGAAAACTACCACCGTAAAGGGATATAGCGGAGATGTGCAGAGGAACTTTCCTGTTCTACCAACGACTACGAAAACTGTAAATCCAGCCCAAAGGCCTACTACCTCCGCCTGGACCTCCCACAACGAAACTCAACGTCAACATAGAAATCAAACCAAGGAATCCGGAAAGTATGCTGAACCAGGAATTGAGGATATAAGAAATGTATTCCAAGAGATCAACCAAATATGCGATTTAGGTAAGCTTTTTAAAATAGCCCTCAAACTTAGAGATAAAATGTTAACATGTAAAACTGATTTCGAAAGACTACAAGCCTTAAACGAGCTAGCTGTTGAACTTGATGGTTAGTGATAAAAATTCAAATTTATTAAAAGTTGCCCACTGGAACGCAGGTGGGCTAGAAAATAGAATTCACGAAGTACCTACTTTCCTCCAACAATATGAGGTGGATATATTAATTGTTGGAGAAACGTGGTTTACTAAAAAATCAAAAGCGCGAATCCCGGATACATTTGCTATAGGAAAGACAGAATAAGTAAAAGAGCTGCTGGTGGAGTAGCCCTGTACGTTAAGAATGACATTCCATGCATTGAAGTTCCAGTAAAAAATCTAGAAACAGTAGAAGCACATGGAATTAAACTAGATAATAATATTCTTGTCCTAGCCCTCTATGCCCCAAAAAATAATATTTGTAAAAAGGACTTAAATCATTTATTTAGTCTCAGCAATAAAATAATTGCAGCAGGGGATTTGAATGCCAAACATATTAACTGGAATTGTTATTGCAATAATAAGAATGGGAATACAATTCATGACTTTATTGATCGAAATCCTTGCAACCTAGTCTACCCTCAAAAATTCACTCTTTACCCCTATAACATAAAAGCTCGACCAAGTATAGTTGATTTAGCCATTCTCAAAAACATTAACAACCCGGAAACTATAGAAGCGCTTGATGAACTTGATTCAGATCATAAACCTATACTAATGTTAATAAATGACAGACAAATAGACGTAGAGTACATTAAATCTCCTCATTTCTTAAACTACAAACATGCTGATTGGAAAAACTTTAAAGAACAAATAAACAAAAATCTAATGATAAACTCGCTTCTAAATGATACGCAATCTATTGACAATAGTATAGAAAATTTGACAGAAATTATAAATTATTCTATAAAGTCTCACATTCCAAAACATAAACTCGTTAAATCCAATAATAATCTCCCGGAAAATATAATAGAACAGTTTAAACACAGAAACGCCCTGAGAAGAATATCACAAAGGACAAAAAATAAATATCTGAAACCGATTATAAACAAAGCGAATAAAAATATACAAGAATCCATTTTCACCTATAAAAATGAGAATTGGGGTACTAAACTATCTAATATAAATACAAAAGACAACTCATTATGGAAAATGACTAGAATGCTAAAAGGGCAAAGAAAAAGGTACATCCCACCATTACAGAGTCCAAATGGCCCGTTATTCAAAAATAAAGATAAAACTGAAATCATAACGGCCATACCACGCTGGAAACACCAGTTCCCGTTAGATCACTGAAGTTAAGCAGTGTTGGGCGCGGTTAGTACTTGGATGGGTGACCGTCTGATACTACTGCGTTGCTGTTGGCGGTGGTGGGTGTGGTGAGCCCACACTTGTAGTTATTTACTACAAGAAACTATCCACCTAGAAACACTACCCGAATCGGGTAGTGTCACGCTTACCCCTTGAGGCTCGCCGAATGGGAAATGGAAGTGCATAAATTAACAGGGGAAATGGGCGATGCTGAGCATAATGAAGAGATAGAAAAACTTTTTAATGAAATCACTGTGCTAAAATCAGACTTAGATAACGTTCAACTAGCAACTCCTAAGGAAATCAAAAGGGCCATAATGAGAACAAAATCTAAAAAAGCCCCTGGCGTAGATGGAATTCAAAACATAGTACTTAAATACCTTCCTAAAAAAGCCATAGTCCAAATTACGCACATAATGAACGCATGTTTAACGCAGGGCTACTTTCCAAAAGCTTGGAAAAAAGCGAAAATCTTGCCTATATTCAAATCGGGAAAAGATAAAACGTTGCCTACAAGCTATAGACCTATCAGCTTGCTAGCCACTCTTAGTAAAATCTTTGAAATGATAATCTTAAACAGACTCCAAGATCATGAACGCGTTAGAAAACAGTTTATACCGGAACAATTTGGATTCAGAGCAGGCCACTGGACAGTTCAACAGCTAGCTCGAATCACTGATTATATCAGCCTACATTTTAATATGAAACATAGTACGGGTGCCTTATTCCTTGACATGGAAAAGGCCTTCGACACTGTTTGGCACAAAGGACTCATAGTCAAGCTACATAGATGCAATATACCGATATATTTGATTGAAATTATTAAAAACTATTTAAGTGATAGAACATTTGTAGTAGAAATAAATAATGAAACCTCGACAGAAAAATCTGTAGTAGCAGGAGTGCCACAAGGATCTGTGCTAGGACCCGTATTATTTTTATATTATCTAAATGATATACCAAAGTCTAAAGATGTGCAATTAGCTCTATTTGCGGATGACACGGCGTTATATTATGCATCTAGACGTAAGAAACAAGCTGTAGCGAAGTTACAGGGGCAAGTTGTAATACTAGAACAATATTTTCATAGGTGGAAACTAAAAATCAACACTGATAAGACTGAACTCGTGATATTTTCGAATAATGTTGGTGATAAAGTAGTTCCTAATATAAAAATGTACAACGAAGACATAGTTCCTAAGAAAGAAGCAAAATACTTAGGCGAGATTCTAGACTCTAAGCTTAATCACACAAAACACGTTAGAATAGCTCACAAAAAGGCCTCGGCAGTTATAGGAAGTCTCTACCCACTCCTGTGTGGAAAGAGCAAAATGAGTGTCTCAAATAAACTTACTACCTATAAAATCATTGTTAGACCTATAATGTTATATGCTGCCCCCATATGGGGAAGTACCTGTAAATCGAATATACGAAAACTCCAAAGAGTACAAAATAAGTGTCTGCGTATGGCAATAAATGCAGAAAGAGGTACGAGAACCTCCACTCTGCACACGAAACTTGGAATCACTACGATTGAACAGGAAATTTGTAAACTAACTACGGATTTCTATAACACGCAGCTTTCTACTTTAGATAGCCTAAAAAATACATGTAAATTGCAATATAAAGACCTGCCGTTTAATGTTAAATATAAATTACCTCATCATTTGACACAGAAATAAAAGAGCAAATATTAGTATCAAATTTCACAGGGTATAGCTAAAGTAACATGTAAGTATTGTAAATAGTAGTTTGTAAGTTAGTATATAAGTTAAATTATTGTATAGGTAATTAAACAGGTTTTTTAGTATATTTTTCCTGCGAACACATACACATAACCATATTAAAGAAAGCACAAGTATTATTACAAAACTAAATACAAAATTAATTTAGGGTAAAATCGATTGAGATAGGGACCAAATATATATAAATGTCACAAACGAATGTATTAAAAATTTTATGAACAATAAAGAGTATTTTGAACTGAACTGAACTGAACCAAAAAGTCAGATTTCCCCGGGCTTCGGCCCAAGCCACAGCTCCCAGCTTTCTCCGCTCCAACCCTTGCCAGAGCGAAGACGAGCTAAACCAAGAACCCCCTCCCCCTGGTTTTCCCGGATTCTTCCCGACGAGCACATCGTCTCCATCACTGTCCCCGCAACTGGACCACCCACCACACTCGCTGCCCCCAGTAACATTTTCTCGAATCCAAGGTACGCGATATCCCCCCCCCCCCAGCTAAACCTCAAGCTCAAAAATCCCAATCCCCACACGGCTAGAATAAGACGCGACCTTCCAATGTAAATAGTATTAGTAACAAACCTTCGACTTTAATTTTAACTTCACTTTGCTTTTTTTCCTTTTGTAAATTAGTTTCCCTCTCCCATTTAATTTAATCACTTTTGAATCAGTTACAACCCACAGACTGACCTCAACATAATTTAACTTTCTTTATGTATGGCTAATAGTTGGATGTTAGTTGGTGTTTATTTCTCTAGTCTAGACCTGTCGTTAGAGAGTTAATGAATTGTTACAATAATTTTTAAACCCCTTTTGTGGGCTGACGCAATAAATAAAATTTGAGAAAGATGAAAAGCATAGACTTGATTTAAATCGTTAGTTGGTTATATTTAATTTTTATTTTATCCTTAAAAAACTATTAAAAACAACAATCAATAATAAAAGTTTGACTGGAAACATAAATTACTTCTAGATTCACATATTCCGGTAATAATTTGGCAGAAATAATAACAAATAATGAGCACAAAAAATGTTTAAATTAATATTCTCAATTATATCTTAAAATCCATCCATGTATGAGGACATGCAAGTTGGAGATTTGATGGTTTCAAGTGACACGTGTACAGTTGGGAGTGTACCATATGTGTACGTCTAAATTTCAATGTACACAGTTGGGAGGGTACCACTGTGTAATTAGTGCATATTTTCCATATTTTGAAAACAGATAATATTCCATATGAAGATTAACTTATTATATTATGTTACACTTACCTGTAAAATCAAAGAAAACCACGGAGGTAAAGAGTAGGATTGCGATCTTCATTTTTTCAAGCTGTGCTTAAAAAGAATGGCGACTGATGAATCTTTGGAATATATACACTTGTGTTCTAACCGTTATCTGATTACGCAGTTTCTTTCTCTAATTAAAAACCTTGTATAATGACGAAAACTGTTTATTTTAGATCTTTAGAGTTGCTTGTGAGTGATAAGAACGAAAAAAATCTAAAAGTATGACAAGATTTTGAAAACGTTAAAAATTAAATATTTTCAAAAAAAGATTATTTAAAATTAAAAAAAATAAAAATTGTACTATTTTTAATTAAAATCATTCAAAATTGAATAATTTAAAATTGAAAACTCTTGAGATTTTCTTGTGAGCGATAAGAACGGACAAAATCTAAAAGTATGAGAACTAACAGAGACCTTAAGTCTCTCCTAATAAAAATGTACGAAGATGATGTAAATTCAAAACAAACTTTGGGTATTGTCGCAGCTGGTACAACAAATCAGAGGTCCGGATGGTACGAAAAGGTGATCAAAACTAAAAAAACAAGTTTTATTTTTGTTATGAAATATTGCTGCCAATCTATGGACAAGAATCTAAAGTATATGAAACTACAAAAATAATAACAAAATCTTATTTTAAGCGATTATTCAGGTTTCAAAGTTAAACAAATTGGAGAAATCGCTCTTAACGCCTAAAGTACCCTGCTGGAAGTGAACGGATTCAAACGGGTAGAAATTAGCGGATTCAAATGAATATAAATTTTGTATGCGTTTGAATGAGCACTTTGCATCCTTTTCAATCATGTTCTATCCTTTATTAGATTTTTTAATCTTTATCCGTTTGAATAGTTTTCTATACGTGAAGTGGAATTTAATCCGCCTCTATCCGCATCGGTCCGAACTTTTTTATACTTATCTATCCGTAAGATGGTATCCTATTTATCCGTTTTAATCCGTCTTCAACGAAATATATTCTATTCTTTTGTATCCTTTTTAATCCATCTTCAACTAAAAATAATCTATCCGTTCAAATCCGTCTCCAAGTAAAAATATGCTATCCATATCTATCCGTTTCAATCAGTCTTCAACTAGTAATGCTCTATCCGCGTCTATCCTGTTGAATCTGTATTGAACTAATAATATTCTATCCACGCGTATCAGTTTGAATAAAAAAAATTCTATCCGTTTGTATCTGCAGCGAAAACTATAATGCTAATTCGTATTTAATAGAAAATCACGAATTATAACGGATGGACAATAAGCAAATCAAAGAAATAAAATTTTTAAAATATGTTTTTTTTTCAAAAAATCAATTTTTATTTTTATTTAAAAAAAATGTTATGTTAGTCTTAAAGTATTCAAAGCGTTCAGAATTAAACAATTTTATTTTGAATTCAAGAATCTCGAAACCGAATAATTTCAGATTAAAATCTCAAAAGAGGACTATTTCTGATTAAAATAATTCAAAATTGAATAACTTAATAGCGAAAACTTTCGAAGTTTAATAAATTTAAATTCGAAATGATTAAAATTTGACAGTTTGAAATTAAAAACTAAATTGAATATTTCAAAGTAAAAGCTTCTGAAATTCTAGAAATCTAAATTTTTACTAAATTTAGAATATTATGATTCAACATTAAAATTGATTGGACAAATTTTTCTAAAATAACTAAATTCACCTTTATTTTCACCGTTCAAAATAAAAAGTAATTTTAAATGGGAAATATTAAAAAATGTATACTCCAGAAACTTGAAACTTAAATAAATCCGAACTTCATTTAAAACTACAAAAAAAAATATATTTTTTAATTACTTAAAGTATATTTAATCGCTTAGAAATTAACCATTTTTAAATTTTCAATTATACTTTTCAGAATTCAACCATTTCAATTTTAATCGCAAAATTTAAACTTATGATAGGGAAAAATTGAAAATGTAGATTTCCCATATAAATTAAAAATTCTAAAATTGTAACCATTAAAAATTAAAGAAATTATTCAATTATTTAATACAAAAATTATTTTTTTTCTTTCAAATTGAGTTTCAATGTGTGGTTCTAAAATCTGCTCTTTTTCAAGGCTTGAATTTGAGAAATTATTATCTTAATTTTTCATTGTTTTGAATTTATTCTCGAGGCATTTAATTCAAAATTGATATACTACGATTTCGAAGAATTCAAAACCCAGAAAGATTCATACGTCTAAAATTGAAACAGAACTAATTAGAATGTTTAAATCTAAAATTATTAAACTTGAAACTGACTCTCCGAGTCCGATCACTGAAGTTAAGCAGCGTTGGGCGCGGTTAGTACTTGGATGGGTGACCATTCGAGAATACTGCGTGCTGTTGGCACATCGTGGGTGTGGTAGCCCACACTTGTTAGTTATTTACTACAAGAAACTATTCACCTAGAAACACTACCCGAATCGGGTAGTGTCACGCCTACCCTGAAAGGGAAATGGTTTAATGGTATACATACATACATACATAAAGGCTTTTAATTTGAAATTTTTCAATTTTGAAATATTTAAAAATTATATGTCAGGACAGTAGTTTGCAATTAAAATTAAACTCGTTGAATTACGAAAAGTATAATTGACAATTTCAAAATCGTTAATTTCTAAACGATTAAATTCACTTAAAGTAATATAAATTTTTAAGGGTTAAAAGTTTTAATGTCAAAATTCTTAGCGACTATTTTTTTTCTTATTTTTAAATGAAGTCCGGATTTGTTTAAGCTTAAAGTTACTGGAGTATACATTTTTCAATATTTCGTATTTAAAATTACTTTTTATTTTGAACGTTTTTTAGAATAATTAAATTTTAAAGGTTTATAATTGAAAATATTTTTATTTTGAACGGTGAAAATTAAGTTGAATTTATTTTTTGATTTTAGAAAAATTTGTCCAATCAATTTTTATGTTAAATCATAATATTTTAAATGTAATAAAAATTTATATTTCTAGAATTTCGGAAGCTTTTACTTTGAAGTATTCAATTTAGTTTTCGATTTCCAATTGTCAAATTTAAATCGCTTCGAATTTAAATTTATTAAAATTCAAAAGTTTTCACTTATAAATTATTCAATTTTGAATGATTTTAATTAGAAATAGTACAATTTTGATTCGTCTGAATTTTAAATGATCTATTTGTGGAAATTCTAATCGGAAAATATTGAATTTTTAACGTTTTGCTCACTTTTTAACATAACTAGCAAAAATTAACCGTTTGTGCTAATTTTTCGTTTTAAAACTTATTATTATTAGAATGTAAATAATGCAATGAAAATATAAAAAAGCGGTAATTTTTTGTCTTTAGTTTTTCTAAGTTTCACCATTCACATAAATATTATAATATATATTATTATTATTATTATTAATTGATTTCCCGGTTTTTCTTGTCAAATTTTTCCATTTTCCCGGTCAACTAAAAGTAACATAGTTATATTTTTAGCACGAAAAACATTTATTTTAATTTATGACGTTCATTTTAAACACCCTTTAATACAACAGAGCAAAAAATTTCAACAGAAATTAATTTTCAAATAAAATTATGTATCTTCAACAGGAATAGTTGGATTTTAAATCAAAAATAATAACTTGAATTTTCAACCAAAAAGATACATGACGTTCATTTTAAACATCCCCTAACACAACAAACGAAAAAATTGCAAAATAAATTAATTTTCAAATAAAATTATGAATCTTCAACAGGAATAGTTGGACTTTGAATCAAAAAGATGAATTTTCAACTAAAATGATGAATATTTAACTGGAATACTTGAATTTTGAACCAAAAAGACGAATTTTTTAACAATGAATTCAATTTAAAAAAAAAAAAGATTACTTTTCTACCAAGAAATACAATTTCGCAACAAAATACGTGAATTTTTAACGAAATAGTTGAATTTTCGATTGAAGAAGACAAATCAACCAAATAGTTGAATGTTGAACTAAAAAAAATCAATTTTCAACGGAAAATAGAATAGTTACATTTTTAGTTAAAAAAATTAATTTTCAACCTTACTGATGAAATAGTTGTATTTTCAATGAAAAAATTAAGTTTTTCTAAAAAATATAAATTGTCAACCAAAACTTAAATAATTAAGTTTTAAATTAAAAAAATCAATGTTCAAGAAAAAAAGAGGAATTTTCAACTAAAAAAGATCATTTTCCAACCAAAGAGATTAATTTTTAACTAAAATTATGGAATATTAAACTAGAATAATAGTTACATTTTCAGTTGAAAAAAAAGTGCAATTTTTATATATTAATATATTAATAAATTTTCGGCAAAAAAATTCCTCTCCATCCAAAGAAGAAACAAGTTTTCAATCAAATAGTTCGTTTTTCAACCAAAGAAATGAAATTTTATTTCAAATGATGAAACTTCAAACAATAAAATTAATTTTTTATAAAAGAGTTTGACTTTCAATTTCAACCATGTCATTTTATTTCCAATCTGAAAGATGAATTTTCAACTAATATAGTAATTATTTGACTGAAATACTTAAATTTTTTAACGAAAAGTAAAATGTTTAAACAAGGAGATTAACTTTTAAAGAAAAATATCATTTTCTACCAAAAAAAGTCCATTTTTTAAAGAAAATACGTGAATTTTCAACGAAACAGTTGAATTTTCAATGAAAAAAGACAAATTTTCTTTCAGATTGTTGAATTTTTAACTAGAAAAGATCAATTTCCAACCAAACAGATAAATTTTCAACTGAAATAATTGAATTTTATACCTACTGAAAAGATGCATTTTTAACCCTAATGCTTAATTTTTTACAAGAAAGACGAATTTTCCACAAAGTACACAAATTTAAAAAAAAATAGTTCAATTTTTAGATTAAAAATATAAATTTTCAACCAAATAGTTGAATTTACATTTAAAAAAAAAATTTGAACCAAAAATAGAAAAGTTGAATTTTCCGTTAAAAATCAAAATCTTACAAAAAGAAAAAAGAAAAAACGGATTTTCAGCAAAATCGTTAAATTTTCTACTGGAATAGTTAAATGTTTAGTTAAAAAATTCACTTTCAGCAAAGTAGTTACATTTTAAAAAAGAGATGAATTTTCAAACAAAAAATTAATTTGTTACAAAAGAGTTTAACTTTTGAACCAAGTAATTTTATTTCCAACATAAAAGATGAATTTTCAACTAAAATAATCATTATTTAACTGGAATACTCGAATTTTTAACCAAAAAGAAAATTTTTTAAACAAGGACATTAACTTTAAAAGAAAAAGATCATTTTCTACCAAAAAAGTAGATTTTTTTTACAAAAAACGTGAATTTTCAACAAATAGTTAAATTTTCAATTGAAAAAGACAAATTTTTATCCATATTGTTGAATTTTTAACTATAAAAGATCAATTTGCAACCAAACTGATGAATTTTCAACCAAAAATAGAATAGTTGAATTTTCCGTTAAAAACCTAATTCATAAACAACAACAAAAACGGATTTTCAGCATAATCGTTGAATTTTCTACTGGAATAGTTAAATCTTTAGTTACCAAATTTATTTTCAACAAAGTTCTTATATTTTCAAAAAGAGATGAATTTTCAAACAAAAAATTAATTTTTTTCAAAAGAGTTTAACTTTGAACCAAGTAATTTTATTTCCAACCTAAAAGATGATTTTCAACTGAAATTATAATTATTTAACTGGAAAAATTTAATTTTTAACCAAAAAGAAAATTTTTTAAACAAGGAGATTAACTTTCAAAGAAAAAGATCATTTTCTACCAAAAAAGTCGATTTTTTAAAGAAAATACGTGAATTTTCAACGAAATAGTTTGTTAAATCCAATTTTCGAAAAAATTGAGAAAATGATTATTTCTGTATGTTTGGAATATCATCAATTCATCAATATCATTTAAAAAAATCTCACAGAGCAGACTAAAATCGAAATTAATCAACTGGAGAATTTTCTCTGAAAAACTTTCTTCATTCCGTCCGTAACAACTTCCTATATAAAAAAAAAACAAATTTTATTTAACTCAAATGATAATTTTTAATTTGAGCATTTTTGTTGATTGATTTTCAACACCTTAATTTTCAACTATCGAAAATGAAAGAAAATTGAATTTCCTGTTGTTGAAACTTGAAAATTAAACTGTTGAAAATTGAAGAAAATTGACAATTGAAAAAAATTGAATTTTCAGCATTCGAATTTTCCACGGTTAAAATGTGAATATTTAACGACTGAAAGTTGAAGAAAATTGAACTGATGAAAATTGAATAAAATTCAACTATTGAGCATTGAAGAAAATCAAACTGTTGAAAATTGAAAAAATTTGAAAATTTAATTTTCAAAAGTTGAAAATTCGAAAATAATGTCATTGTTGAATATAAAAACTTTCAAAAGACAAATCGTAGTGTATTAAAAAATAGAATCTGTAATTTTTACATTCTCATCATAATGAGAAAGTATTGGTTTTATGTGAAAAATGACTTTCGCGGTTTCCATCAAATGTCGACGTTTTGAGGCCCCCTGAGTCAGAAAAAATGGTTTTTACGTCGGTGTCTGTCTGTCGTTGTCGTTGTCGTTGTCGTTGTCGTTGTCGTTGTCGTCGTCGTCGTCGTCGTCTGTATATCGGATAACTTTTGAAAGACTAATCGGATTAGATTGTGCTTTGGCACACAGTTTCAGGGGGCAAAAAGAGGAATCGAGTTCGTTAACCAGCCATTTTGGATGAAAATTCAAAAAGTTAGAGCATTTTCAAAAATTTTTAGACCACTCTTTTCCAAATTTCAAAATTAGATGTGCGGTCGCTTATAGTACTCGAAAATCTAAACAATTTATCCTTACGACTTTTTTTGATAAAAAGAAAATTGTCCGAGTTACAGCATTTTCAAAATCCCACCAAAAAAGCGAAAAGTAACATTTTCGGCCAAACAACGCACGATACGAAAAAAAGTCAAGATAGGAAAAGTGTTTCTTTTCGCACGTCCTACAAGATTATCATAACGACTTTTTGAATTTTCTTGAAAAATCGAAAATTCATATTTTTATTGCACAAGAAATAATGAAAAATCAAAAAAATCAATTTCACGGTCAAACTATGCAAGATACGACAAATCATGACTGGACTAAAATTGTGCATTCAAAAAAGATCTACACATTTCTCATGGGTCACTTTTTGATAGGATGTGTAGTTTTTGTTTTATTCGTAAAAAATAACATTACAGTGAAAAAATCGGTCCGATAAGCGGGCACATTCTCATCAAAACTTTGCTTATTTACTTTATTTTTCATCTCGGGTGTGTTTTTTCACAATATTTCACTGTTTTTATGTTCTCAATACTATTTCTAACGATTGAAACAATAAAATATAATAATAATTCAAACAATTTATTCTGACTGAAAATCTGACTTTTATTTCAGAATGCGTTTTGATCTTTGTTTACTAAAATAATTTCTGTGAAAAAATTCGACTATTACATTTATATTTCAAGAACTATGTTCCAAATAGACGAAATGAATATATATATATATATATATATATATATATTTAAAAAAAAAAAAAAGAGTTATTGGTTCCTCGTTTAGAGGTGGGCCGAGAATGCGCAGATGGAAACATATGATATAATACAACGCTGCTGAAGGCTGGTGACCTTCTCAGTATAAAACATCAACCAATTGTGACTCTCTCGGTTTCCATTCCTTGTCCTCGCCCCGCCCCCCTCCCCCCGTAACAGAAGTTTTGGTGGGACTGACGTAAGAACTGGACTCTCCACTATACGACGAATCACTACTTAACTTGGGCATGATTTCGACTCGCACAACAAATTTCGCGCATAAAGGTGGTAGTTGGGTGTACAATCTAAACATGAATAATACAAACAATAAAGTAGCCTCGGAATGGACTGAAACTTGGATTGACGTTTTGAAATATGGTCAGGAGTAGATAGGGAATCACATGGTAGTCAAGGGGTCGGTTTGATTATGAATGAAAAAGCAAGATATATGTTCCAAAAACGACTTAAATACTTTTTTTCTCCCCTTTTCAGATAGTTGGAAAAAAATCTTTCTGATTGTAGGATTTTTTATAAAGATACGGAAATATACGCTGAAGTAAAGGAATTACCTTCTTCATTTTAAATCAAATACAACTTTAGTCATTTTTATCTGAAGAACATTGAACATATGGTCGTTGCGAAGCGCGACGACCAAATTGCGCGCAGCAAGCGCGCTCAAACTTTTGGGTTTCTATTATACGATGAACAGAAACGAGCGTGAAGCGCGAGGTTCACATGATGATCATACCAAATATCGAGCGCGAAGCGTGAGTGTCGTGATGAGAATGTGTTCCTTAAGGTCGATAGAACCTTAAGTAAATTAGTTCTTATTTTTATGTAAAACTGACATAATTAAACCAAAAGCAGGTCATAACGATGAAGCTTACTAAGAGAGTATTAGCCTGCGAAGCGCGCAATAGCGAGCACACGAAGTGTGAAAACCTAGATGACAAATGTGTCCGAGCGCGCAGCGCGAGGTGAATGCATTATCGAGCGCGAAGCGCGAGATAAACATATAATCGAGCGCGAAGCGCGAGATCCAACAGGTGCGCGCCCTAGGCGCGCTGAAACTTGCGAGCGAAGCGAGCCGCGCGCGAAGCGCGCGATGAGAATGTGCCCGCGAAGCGGGCAGATTTTTTATTTAACATAAGTTAATTGAAATTTTGTATTTTCTTTCGTTTTAGAAAAAATGTGTAATTTTAATGGAATTAGTGATTGCTTATTTCGTTCTTAAAAATATTTTCTACAATAATATTCAAATGATTCTTATTGAACCAAAATAAAAAATTAGAAACTGAAAAAATCCGTAATTTTTTGGCCAATAGCTTGTTCAGGATTAACGCGTTGAAAATTCAATTTTCTTTCATTTTCATTTTTTATCTGTGGAGAATTCAATTGTTGCATATTTAATTTTCCACTTTTTTCCATTCTTAACAGTTGAATTTTAAATTCTCAATCCAAACATAATTTATTGTAGAAACTATTTGAAATAACCAAATAAGCAATCACTGGCGATTGCATCAAAATTTAAAAAAATTTCTAAACCGAAGGAAAATACAAATTTTTAAGTAACTAATGTTAAATAAACAATTACCAATTACAACTTTTTTTTTTAATTACACTAAGATTTCTCTTTTGAATTTTTTCATATCGAACAATTTAATTATTTTCCTACATTTTATAAACTATTTTAAAGATTATTGAATTTGGGGACAAAATGAAAGTTAAAAAATTGGTGTGTTGGCATCCGAAAAAGGAAAAAAAAACATTTTCAAATTGATTGATATCTTCTATTCGGTTTTTGGATTTAAAAATTCAACCAAAAATTCCTATTGGTTAAAAATGTATGGTGAATTTTTTTTATCTTCAGTTTTTACAAGTGAACAGTAATCACAAAATTACAAATTCAAAAAAAAGTGTTTGCTTAATTCAAATTTTGTTGTTGAATATGTTGAAAATAAACATTTTTCAGCTTGAACCAAAGAAACATGTTATCATTTTGCTTTTCGGAACAAAATTTTTTTGTGGTTTTTGAATGTTTTAGACACAGCGAACAAAATATGTCTCCATGAAAGAATAACAATTACATGTTTTTTGATTTTCCCAAAAAAGTGTGCATTGTACTCAATCCAAGAAAACATGTTTTTTGCGTATTTTCAAAAACAAAATATCAATTAAACCAACTTTCTTTCAATTTATAGTTTTGTATCACCGATCACTGTTAAAAACTGTGCATATAAAAATTGTCATCATCTGGTAAACAATTCATAATTTTTTTAAATTTTTATATCGAAAAGCCAAACAGAATACATTAACCAATTTCAAATTTGTTTTCACATTTTTCGATGCCAACCTACATTTTTTCACTGGGCCGAAACAATTGTATTAATTTTATTATTTTCACTCCGCCCTTGTATTGAACCTTAAAATAAAAGAATTTTTTAAGATTCACAAATTTTTTAAATCTGAAAAGAAGTGCTGAAATTTAATTTTTCTCTTATTTTTTAAGTTTTCCTTGCATTGGGAAAATGTCAACAATTAAGCGATGATGATGCACCCAGGATTCGAATTAAAGAAACAATAAGCAATGCAAATCCATTTTTTCGACCTAATAAACCATCGAATTTAATTTCAACGATGCAATTTACAACAGAAAGTCCAAGAAATCCAACAAGTCCAAGAAATCCAACAAGTCCAAGAAATCCAACAAGTCCCAGAAATCCAACCCAACGAACCTGCCCGGAATTTAATTTTAGAAACTCATCCAAAATTTAATCCATTTTTTGGGACATACAACAATCTGCGGATCAAGTAAGAAAATAATAAAGTATTAAATCAAATAAAGCATTCTACATTATTTTCTCTAATAAGAATTATTTTTCATGTTTAATCTTTATGTTCAGCGGTGGACGGGCGTGAGTATATAGGGTGGCCGCTAACCCACGCCCCTTTTGAAAGGCGCCCGGGCCACACAGTGGAAAAAAAACCTTTTTTGGACATAAAATAGACCGTCAGTACAATATTCTTAACAGATTTTGATGTTTGTTTTTTAGAAATGACCATAAGTCTTCCAGGTAGACCGAGTGACTGCGAATAATGCAATCTGACTAAACGAAAATTTTCTATTTAACAACAAAGTTTAAACTTATTTTTGTATAACTTTTCAGTGATGCCATTTCGTTTACGATTTCCAAATTTATAAAAACAGGTCATGAATAGATGTAATGACTAACTAGAAATAATATCCAGTATGTTAGAGTAAGAAAAATATTGTTTATAATGTTATAAACAAATCACTGAACGAAGAAGAATTTTTCTTGATTCGCTATGATAAGCTATTTTAAATTCAGAGATTTTGTATGGAATATGACAGATAATAATATGCGCTTACAATTGGTTCGAAAATAGCTGCTGTTTACCAATTATTTGAACAATTTTAATAAACAAATGCACATTTTGACCAATTTTTTCATGAATAGACCTAATTTTTTCATAGAATTAACAAGAAATGTCTTGTCAAAGACTCTTTACTGTCATATTTTTCATAGTGACAACCATTGTTAATTACATAAACAATTTTTATAAACAAACTCACATTTTCACCATTTTTCATTAATAGCCTTAATTTTTGTTTACAGAATTAACAGCTTTTACATTCATGAAAGAATGGTCGAAATGTGCATTTGTTTATAAAAAATGTTTATATAATTAACAGTTTTAGTAATTATAAAAAATATGCCAGCAAGGAGTCTTCGGCAAAAAATTTCAAGAATATTCAGCAAAAAAATTCAACCTTTTCATGAAAAAATAATTACAGTATGCATTTGTTTATAACAATTGTTTAAATAATTTGTAAACACCAGCTATTTCTAACTAATTATAAGCGCACATGATTATCTATCATATTTCATAAAAAATCTATGGATTTAAAATAGCTTATAATTGTGAATCACGAAAAATGAATATTACTCAATAGTTTGTTCATAAGATTATGAGCAATTCTTTTCTTTCTCCAATCTACTGGACATTATTTTCAGTGAGTGATTATATTGATTTATGTCATGTTTTAATCAATTTGAGAATCCTAAAAGAAATTGTGTCACTAAAAAGTGAGATAACAAAATTTTAAACTTTGTTGTTAAATAACAAATTTTTATTCAGTCAGAGTGAAATATTCGCAATCACGCATACCTACAAGACATAAAAAAACAACAAAATCCGTTAAGAATTGTACTATCGACCGATTTTTGTCTAAAAAAGGTGCTTTTTTCCCACTGTGGGGCGCCTTGCCTTGTGGGGCGTGGGTTAGCAGCCACCCCGTATACCCACGCCACACGGTGGGGCAAAAAAAATGTCGGTGGACAAATGGATATTCAGAAGCGATTTCTCAAGAGATTTGAGAGTTTTTTTTTAATCAAAGCTAACGAAATTCCGCATAAATCTGTCAGGGCCGATTTCGAAAAAAAAAAATATTCATTTTTTATTTCATAACAAAAATTAAAATTATTTTTTGCAAGATTACCAGTTTTTAAGAAATATTTGAATTTAATTCGAATTGAACTGAATTACCTAGAATGAACGAAGCAACTATCCAGAAAAGTTGTTTAACAGCTAAACAATTGTTTCAAAATTTATCGAATTTGTTATAGACAAATAAGTGAATGAAAATAGATTTATGGTGACTGGCAGTGATTATTCAACTCATTTTCACTAAATTTGAACAATACAGAAATTGTATTACTGAAAAGTTAGACGAAAAAAA
>CAKNYM010040976.1:51162-78719 GCA_932195095.1 Andricus curvator
AAAAATGCAACTGTTTGGTTGAAAATTAATCTGTTTTAGTTGAGAATTCAAATATTTCATCTTTTTAGGTTTAAAATTCAACTGCTTGGTTGAAAGTTGAACTACTTTCTTAAAAGTCCATTTTTTTGGTTGAAGATTCACAATTTTAGTATAAAGTTCGTTTTTTTTAAATTAATTTTTTCACTGCAAATTTAACTATTTTATTGAAATTTCATCTGGTTGGTTGAAAATTAACTTTTTTGTTAAAAATTCATATTCTCTGGTAAAAAATTCAACTGTTTTGTAGAAAATTCATCTTTTTGGCTTAAAAATTCAACAATCTGGTAGAAAATTCAATTATTTGGTAAAAAATTAAACTGTTCTGTAGAAAATTCGATTTTTGTATTGAAAATTAGTACTCTTCAATGAGAATTCAACTACTCTATTTTTTGATAAAAATTTAAGTTTTTGAGTTTAAAAACTCAAATATTTAGTTAAAGAATTTTAGAAACGAAGAAAATATAAACTACAAATTATTCAAATAAAATTGTTAACTAACATCATATCCATTGTTCAAATTATTTAGTTAAAAATTTATCTAATTTGTTGAAAATTTTTATTTTTTGGTAGAAAATTAATCTTTTGGTTAAAAATTCAACTATTTGGTTAAAAATTAATATATTTTGTGGAGAAGTCATCTTTTTTGGTAGAAAATTAATCTGCTATGTTGGAAATTCGTCTTTTTGGTTGCAAATTTAACTATTTGGTTGAAAATTCAACTGTACACCAGATTTAAAGATTTCACAGTATTTATTTATTTATGTTTATATAAGAAAAAAAATATAAGAAAAACTATACTTGAACATGAAATTCTTAAAATTATGACTTGTTTTCTAAAATATTTAGTTTTTTTTATTATAATGATGGTATTTTCCAGTTTAAACTTATAAGAAAGGAGTCGGTACTCCATTAAAAAAGATTTCTATTTGATTCATAATTTAATAAATCCGAGAATAAATCCAGTTTGCTATCATTTTTACTTGTCAATAATAAATTATCATTCAAGCCATAAAAATATACTTTGAAAAAGAAACTCAGAATTTTGTGAACATGAATAATGGAAATATTTAAAATAATACAAATTCCGAAAGATTTCACAGATTTCACCAAAATTACAAGAGATTTCACAAAGATTCCGAAGAATTTTAGGCAAATTATGAGACATTTAGGGAAAAATTCTCCAAATACGGAACTTTTAGGGGTTAAAAATAAGTATTAAGAAATTAAATTTGCTATTTTGCTTACCCGTTCAGCAAAATTCATCTGTGCGAAAGCAGGTTTCATGCACTGAGCAGTGTAAGGAAACATGTTTTCCAAGACAAAATTGAAGCCGCTGGCCATTTTCGAACAATTTTTCTTAAATCTGTCGACTCCAAATGCCTGGATCGCTCGACTGAATCCAAAGACCTGACTGTCTATCCAGGCTGATCTCTTCGCTACAGTCCATTCTGGATTATCTTCTGATACCCTGTAAACCACTTTTTCCACCACAGTCTGTTCGAATAAGGAAAAAAAAAACGAGTTAATTTTATAATAAACACCTGAAAAAATGTTTTAATTTAAATATTGAATACTTAACTACAAAATAAAAGCATTTGAAATATTATAACTCTTCTAAATTTAAAGTATTTCAAATTAGAATTACGTCATTTTTAATTCAAAAATCCATCAAACAATAGAACTTTCAAGAATTTTAATTATTTTAAAGAACCTTCAAAACTTTTAAAAGCCTTAAGGAAATTTAAAAGTTTTTAAAGATTTTAAGGCACTCCAAGGGTTTGCACGAGAGTTAATTAAGGGATTTAATATTATTTCAACAATTTTAAGGGCTTTTCAGATATTAAAACAAAATTTATGGGATTGCAAAGAATTTCCTAAACTTCACAAGGATTTTGAAAGATTTCATAGGATTCAAAAGTTTTTAGGATATTTTAATTAATTTGAAGGGACTTCATTGAATTTTAAAGATTTAGAAGGATTTTTATGGAATTTCTGGACACAAAAATGAAGGGATTTCGTAGGATTTCAAATATTTAAAGATAATTTAATAAATTTCGGTTAAAAAGCAGTTGTAAAGAATTTCCTTAAATTTCGAAAGATTTGAAAAGATTGTATAGGATTTATAAGATTTTAGGATATTGAAAACAAACTCCAAGAGATTTCAGAGGATTTTTAAGATTTACAAATATTTCAAAGGATTTTTTAATGGATTTTATAAGATTTTCGAGGAATTCAGTTATTCTAAGGGATTTTAGAGGCTCTCAATAAGATATTTTTATAAATTTCCCAGTATCTCAAAGGAAGTTATAATAATACTAAAAAAATATATCTTCCAATATTTCCAAATATTTCAAGGAATATCATCAGATTTTATTCAACATCACGGGATATTGTAATATTTGAATGAAATTTAAAAATGATTTATTCACTCTCAAGGATTTCGAAGATTTCAGAGATTTTCAAAAATATTTCAAGGTACTTCCAAAGATTTAGGATTTTTAGAAAGATTTAAGGATATTTAAAAATATTCCAAAGAATTTCAATAGATTAAAGAATTTGAAGAAATTTCAAACGATTTGAAAGATTTTATAGTATTTTAAAATTTTGCAAAGGATTTAAAAAATGTCAAGGAATTTCCCAGGATTTTAATGATTTCAAGGGATTTAACAAATTTTCATGCGGATTTAAATTGCGGATTTTTTAGGACCTATAAGGTTTTAGGATGTTTTAAAAGATTTCAAGCGATTTTAACGGATTTTATCAGATTTCCGAGGATTTCAATAATTTTAGGGGATTTTAAAGACTCTAAATGAGGTATTTTAATTAATTTCCCAGGATCTCAAACGTTTACATAGGAATTTAAATATTTCAACGGATTACAAGGAATATCATCAGATTTTATGTAACGTCAATGGATTTTATAATATTTTAATGATATTTCAAAATGAATTTATTCACAAGAATTCAGGGATTTCCAAGGATTTCAAAGATTTGAAGAGAGTTTCAAATATTTCAAGGTATTTCCAAAGATTTTTAAAAATTTGAAAAATGTTAGGATATTTCAAAAGATTCTAAGGAATTTCAATAGATTTAAAGAATTTGAAGAAATTTCAAAGGATTTGAAAGATTTTATGGTATTTTAAAAATTTTACAGAATTAAAAAAATTTCAAGGATTTTAATGATTTCGAGGGATTTAACAAATTTTCATGAGAGTTTAAAGAATTTCCAAGAATTTTCGAAGATTTCGAAGGATTTTATACTTATCCATCGATTCTTAGGAACAAAATTAAAGGTTTTTTTTTAGGTTTTCCAGGTCAAGAAATCAAGTTTTTCCAGACATTTCACTTTTATTGGCCAACAATTTCTAAAGAAAGCATACCAATAAATAAAAAAATTCTTTGTGAAATCCTTTGAAATATTTGTGACATCCTTTGAAATCTTTTGAAGTATTTAAAATCTTTGTGAAATCTTGAAATTTCTGTAAAATATTGCCATTCCTGTGAAATCTTGAAATTTCTATGAAATCTTTGAGAAATCTTTTGAACTCTTTAAAAAATTTTATAAATCTTTTAAATCTTTTAAATCCTTGGAATCTTTGTGAAATTTTTTGAAATATTTGTAAAATATTTCTTTAATCTTTGTTTGTGAAATCTTTTTTGTTCATTTGAAATCATTGAAATCTTTTGAAATCTTCTCAAATTCATTGAAACCTTTTGAAATCGTTTAAAAACTTTGAAATTCTTGAAATCTTTCGAAAGCCTTATGAAATCTTTGAAATATTTGTGAAATCTTTCTGAAATCTTTTGCATTCGTTTGAAATCATTGAAAGATTTAAAGTCTTTGTGAAATCTTTTATGAAACCTTCTAAACAAATTTGAAATCGTTTAAAATCTTTGAAATGTTTTAAAATCTTCGAAATCTGGTCTTTTTGAAATTCTTGTATTCCTTTGAAATCTTTATGAAATTTTTATGAAATCTTTGAAATATTTGTGAAATCTTTTGTATGAATTTGAAATCATTAAAATATTTGAAATCTTTTGAAACAGTCTAAAAAATGTTGAAATCGTTTAAAATCTTTGAAATGTTTTGAAATCCTTATTAATTCTTTGAAATATTTGTGAAATCTTTTTAAATCTTCTAAAAAAATTGAAATCATTTAAAATCTTTGAGTTTTTCTAAATCTGGTGTACTGTACCCTTTTTGAAATCTTTGAAATTTTTGTATTTTTTAAAAATCTTCATTAAATTTTTCATGAAATCTTTATAATATTTGTGATATCTTTCTGAAATCTTTTTTATTCGTTTGAAATCATTGAAATATTAAAAATATTTGTGAACTCTTTTTAAATCTTCTGAAAAATGTTGAAATCGTTTAAAATCTTTGAAATATTTTGAAACTGTACCCTTTTTGAAATCTTTGAAATTCTTGAAATCTTTCGAAATCCTTATGAAATCTTTAAAATATTTGTGAAATCTTTCTGAAATCTTTTGCATTCGTTTGAAATCATTGAAATATTTAAAGTCTTTATGAAATCTTCTAAAAAATTTTGAAATCTTTTAAAATCTTGGAAATCTGTTGTTTTTGAAATCTTTGAAATTCTTGTATTCCTTGGAAATCTTTATGAAATTTTTATGAAATATTTGAAATATTTGTGAAATCTTTCTGAAATCTTTTATATAAATTTGAAATCATTAAAATATTTGAAACCTTTGTGAAGTCTTTTGAAATAGGCTAAAAAAGGTTGACATCGTTTAAAATCTTTGAAATGATTAGAAATCCTTATTAAGTCTTTGAAATATTTGTGAAAGCTTTTGAAATCTTCTAAAAAAATTTGAAATCGTTTTAAATCTTTGAGTTTTTTTTTAATCTGGTGTACTGTACCCTTTTCGAAATCTTTGAAATTCTTGTCTTTTTTAAAAATCTTCATTAAATTTTTCATGAAATCTTTATAATATTTGTGATATTCTGAAATCTTTTTCATTCGTTTGAAATCATTGAAATATTAAAAATATTTGTGAAATCTTTTTAAATCTTCTGAAAAATGTTGAAATCGCTTAAAATCTTTGAAATATTTTGAAACTGTACCCTTTTTTAAATCTTTGAAATTCTTGAAATCTTTCGAAGTCCTTATGAAATCTTCTGAAAATTTTTGAAATCTTTTAAAATCTTTGAAATATTTTGAAATTTTAGAAATCTGGTGTACACGCTTTTTTCAAGTCTTTGAAATCCTTGAAATCTATATTAAATTTTTTTGAATCCTTGAAATCTTTGTGAAATCATTCGAAATTTTCGTGAAATCTTCTGAAATCTTTTTGAAATCTTTCTTACATCTTTGTGAAATCTTTTGCATTCGTTGAAATCATTGAATTATTTGAAATCTTTTGAGATCTTCTAAAATGTTTTTAAACCTTTTGAAATCGTTTCAAATCTTTGAAATCTTTTTAATGTTTTAAAATCTTTGCGAAGTGTTCAAAATCCTTATAAATATTTTTAAATCCTTGAAATATTTTGAAATATTTTGTAACCTTCTGAAATCTGGTCAACACTCAAAAACCGAGTGGTCAACCCCTCGAAAAAACTATTGTATGGCCATGTTTTATTCTAATTCTGAATTACCTTCAAAATTTTAAACTAATAATTTTTATAACTTGTAAGTGGAATATCACAAAAAATGTATACTTTAACATTCTATATTAGCGGAGAAGAAATGAAAAACAAGGGGTTTTTAAGGTATTGTAACGCAATTCATAAGATTTCCGACGATTTCAGTAATTTTAAGGGATTTTAAAGCTTTTCAGTAAGACATTTTAATAAATTTTCCATGATCTCAAAATTTTTCATAGTACTTCAAATATTTTAACGGATTTCAAGGAGTATCATCAGACTTTATGTAACATCACGGGATTTTATAATATTTTAATAATATTTCAAAAAGAATTTATTCACAAGAATTGAGTGATTTCGAAGAATTTCAAGAATTTGAAAAGCTTTTCAAACATTTTGAATGAATGTCAAGAGTTTTAAAAATCTTTAAGCGATTTTAAAGATTGTATGTTATTTTAAAAGATCCCCAGGAATTTCCAAGCGCCTAAAAAAATCTCAAGGTATTTTAAAAGATTTCAAAGGATTTGTAATATTTGAGTGTATTTCCAAGGATTCCAAGGAATTTCCAAGAGATTTAAAAAATTTGAAGGAATTTCCAAGGAGTCTAATGATTTTAAGAAATTACAAAAATATATATGCGGTTTCAAAGAATATCCTAGAATTTCGGAACATTTTGATTAATTTTATAGGACCTATACGGTTTTAGGATATTTTAAAAGATTCCAAGGGATTTTTAAAGGATTTTAACAAATTTAATAAGATTTCTACAGATTTCAATGATTTTAATGGATTTTAAAAGCTCTCAAGGTATTGCAATAAATTTTCCAGGATTTCAGAAAATATCAGCTTTCATGGTATTTCACGGATTTTTCAAAAAATATTTGAAGTGATTTTACAATATTTCAAGGGTTATTAAAAGAAATTTCATAAGATTAAAGAAATTTTAATAGGTTTTTCCAGATTTAAAGGGTTTTTCCTTTTTTTTTTAAGGACTACGAACAACTTTAGTTTCAAGGCTTCGAAAATTAAACTATTTCAGAATTGCGCATTCAAAACTATAATATTAAATTCAAATTAAAGAATTTTTAAAGATAATAAAAATTATTAAGAGATATCATATCATGTAGTATCAAATGACATTCAAAGTAATTGGAAAGATTTTATTTAAAAAAAAAATGATATTACTATATAAAAAAAAAACATTCATTGTCATTTTCAACGGTTCAAATTGAAGAATTGTAAATTTTGCAAACCTTCCAAGTTTAATCTTTTAATTTAATTTTCTCTTCAAAACAGTATTTTAGAACACGCTCAAAAAATTTAAAGAAAAAAATCAGAAACTACATTTCACTTTTTTGAAAAGAAAAAGAAACTTTTTTAATTCTCTCTCAAAATATGAACATTAGAAGCTAAATTATTGGAAAAAAAACATTTTTTTTAACAAAAAAGTAAAATATTGTCCATAATAACGATTTATGATAATGAAAGTTAAGAAGGAAAAATATCGACTAAATAAAAAGAATTACTTTTCCCCTAATATTGCAGTTTGTAAAGTTCATAGTTTTAAAAAAATCCAACAAAAAATCTGACCGCAAAAATGAAAATATTTTTCTCGAATAATATAACTTTTAAGGTTCCCAATTTGAAAAAAATTAAAAAATTTCTTTCTTCAAGGAAAAAAAGGGAAACACTGTCCATAAAAAGGGTTTAAAATAAAAACTCTAAAAGCAAAGAATAACGGACGCAAAAAACAAAAATCTTTTTTTTTCAATAACGTAGTTTTAGAGAAAAATTAAAAAGAAACGAATTTTTTTATTTAAATGCTTGGAGCACATTCTAAAATACTTTTTAAACGAAAAATACAATATGGAAAACATGTTTTTTCATGTAATTAAAAATTTTAGTGGGTAAGACCTCGATATTTTAAAAAACTAAAGCAACTTTGGTATTCCAAATCTGCCATTTTTAAACATTTAAAAACTTTGATCCTATCCGAATTTTCTTCAAATAAAATAATCATCTCCAAATTTTTCTTTTTTATGTTTAACACATTACAGAACTTTAAACGTCTTGCGAAAATTAAGAAATAATTACATATATGAAAAAATAGGGGTTAATTATTTTCTTAAAGGGTATAAATTTGGCGATAAGAATTTTATAAAAAAATATGTAGTTTTTAAATGGGCACCCTGATAAAAATCAATTTAAATTGTAAATCGTACCATCACTTTCTGGTAGCCTAGATTTCTTGTATAGGTCGTTAAAACCTTTCCTTTTGGATCGATGATAGTCTCTTCGATGATCTTCACAATATTTTTGCTGATAAACCTCTCGCCCCATTTTGGCAACCTGTTCGTTTTTGTTAAAAGTCGTTTCGAGTACAATTTTCCATTTTTTACTTCTCTAAATACTGTGTCTTCGGACAAAACGTGGGAACTGCAAACATAAATTGACCCAATCCATTTCAATTTTTTAGAATTTTACGATTCGTCCGGACAAATGATTTTTAAAGAACAAGAAAAAAATCTGCCGCAGTTTGGATTTACTTATTTCAGGGCTCGGACTTACTGTTATGTATTTTCTACAACTATTTTGTTGAAAATTCGTTTCTTTTTTTGGCTGAAAATTAACTTTTTTGTTGAAAATCCACATTTTTGAGGTGAAAATTAAACTGTTTTGTTTAGAAAGTTCGACTGTTTGGCTTGGAAAAACAATTAACTGAAAGTTCAAATATTTTGTTGGAAATTAACTATTTTTGTTGCAAATTCATATTTACGATTTGAAAATTCGACTGTTTCGTAGAAAATTCGACTTTTTTTATTGAATTCAACGATGTGTGATTAAAAATTTTTTTGTTTCAAATATAAACTATTACATTTTTTGTTGAGAATTCTTTGTTAAAAATTCATTTTTTTGGTTGAAGATTCATTATTTTAGTTGAAAATTCATTTCTTTGGTTGAACATTTAACTATTATATTGAAAATTCTTTTTTTTTTAATTAAAATTTTTCTTGAAAATTAACTTTTTTGAGAATTCAAGAATTTGGTAGAAAATTCAATTATTTAGTTGAAAATTCACATTTTCGTGATAAACATTGAACTGTTTTGTAAAAAATTCGTCTTTTTGTCTGGAAGTTTCAACAATTTGCTTAACATTTTTTTTTTTGACTGAAAAATCTGCCGTGGTTGAAGACTTATCTCTTTAATTATAAATTTAATAACTATTGTGTTAACGATTCTTTTTTTTTAATTCACATTTTTGGACAGAAAACTGTTTTTAATTTAAAATTAAAATCCTTTCCGATTGAAATATCAACTATTACATTTTTTGTTAAGATTTCATATTTTTTGGTTAAAAATGCAACTACTTGGTTAAAAGTAGAACTATATTGTTAAAAATTCATTTTTTTCTTTGAAGATTCATCATTTTAGTTGAAAATTGATCTCCTTGGTTAAAAATGTACCTATTTTCTTAGATATTAGTCTTTTTTGGTTGAATTCAGATGTTTTTTTATTTAAAATAAAAATATTTTTTGATTGAAGTATCAACTATTACATTTTTTGTAGAGAATTAACCTTTTTTGGTTGAAAATTTTATCTTTTAATTGAAATTGAAATATTTTGATTGAAATTTAATAATTTTGTTAGAAATTCCAAAATTGTGTTAAAAAGACAACATTTTTAATTGAAAATTCAACAGTGTTGTGGAAAATTTGTGTCTTTGGCTTGGAAATTCCACAATTTGCTTGAAATTTTCTTCTTTTTTGACTGAAAAATCTGGATTGGTTAGAGATTTATCTCTTTGGTTGAAAATGTAACTATTTTGTTGAAAATTCGTGATTTTTTTGGTTGAAAATGAACTTTTTTGTTGAAAATTCACATTTTTCGAGTTTTGTTCAGGAGGTTCGTCTTTTTGGCTTAAAAAGCAATTTGGCTAAAAGTTCAAATATTTGGTTAAAAATTCAGTTTTTTTGTTGCAAATTCATATTTTCGGGTTTAAAATTCTATTTTATTGAAAATTCTTTTTTTTTTAAATTAACTTTTTTGTTGAAAATTAACCTTTTTAAAAAATTCACATTTTGGAGTTGAAAATTCAACCTTTTTTGGTTTAAAATTAAACTATTTTGTGAGAAAATTCAACTATTTGGTAAAAAATGCAACTGTTTTGTAGAAAATTCGTACTTTTGGCATAAAAAATAAAAATTTGATAGAAAATTCAATTATTTGGTTGGAAATTCATATTTTTGCGATAAATAATTGAACTGTTTTGTAAAAAATTCGTCTTTTTGTCTGCAAAATTCAAGAATTTGCTGGACCTTTTTTTTCGTTTTTGACTGAAAAATCTGTTTGATTGAAGATACCTCTCCTTAATTGTAAATTTAACTATTTTGTTGAAAATTCTCTTTTTGCTCTTTAAAATTAACATTTTGGGACTGCAAATTTAACTGTTTTGTAGAAAATTCGTCTTTTTAACTTGAAAGTTAAACAATTTGGCTGAAAATTTAAATATTTGGTTGAAAATTCATATTTCCGGGTTAAAAATTCAACTATTTTGTAGAAAATTCGTCTTTTTATTAAATTCAACTATTTGCGGTTTAAAATTAAAATCGCTTTTAGTTGAAATATCAACTATTACACTTTTCGTTGAGCATTCTTTGTTCAAGATTCACTTTTTTGCTTGAAGATTCATTATTTTAGTTAAAAATTGATTTCTTTGGTTGAACATTCTTTTTTCTTCTTATAATTAAATATTTTATTGAAAGTTCACATTTTCAAGTTGAAAATTAAACTGTTTCGTTGAAAATTTATTTTTTTAGGGTCGTAAATTCAAGCATTTTGGTAGAAAATTAAACTATTTAGCTGAAAATTAACTTTCTTGTCGAAAATCCATATTTTTGTGTTGAAAATTCAACTGTTTTATAGAAAATTTATAGAAAATTCATCTTTTTGGCTTAAAAATTCAACAACTTGAGAGAAAATTTAACTACTTGGTTGAAAATTCACATTTTCGTGATGAAAATTGAACTATTTTGTATCTGGAAAATAAAAAAATTTGTTTAAATTTTTGTTCTGTTTTGACTGAAAAGTCTGTCTTGGTTGAATATTCATCTCATTGATGACAATTTAATTATTTTGTTGAAAATTCGTCTTTTTAGCTTGAAAATTTTACAATTTGGTTGAAAATGCAAATATTCCGTTAAAAGTTAATTTTGTTGTTGAAAATTCAACTGTTTTGTAGAAAATTCGTCTTTTTATTGAATTAAACTGTTTGTGATATAAAATTAAAATCTTTTTTGGTTGAAATATCAACTATTACATTTTATTGTTGAGAATTCTTGGTTAAAAATTGATTTTTTTGTGTTGAAGATTCTTTATTTTAGTTGAAAATTCATCACTTTGGTTGAACATCGAGCTATTTTGTTGAAAATTTATTTTTTACTTCATATATTATGAAATTGAAGTATTTTAATTTGAATTTAATATTAACACCTACATTAATTTTATTTAAAATAATTTGTTCCCCTATTTTCGTGAAAAATCTCCTTATTTTAGTTTAGGAAATATATGAAATTTGTATCATCAAAAAGAATCTCTTTTGAAGCGTTTTGTTTTCTAAAGTCTTGAATTTCTCTTCATGAGTCTTAAAAAATTAATCAAAACCTTGTAAAAAAAGGGGACAAAGGGGAAAATTGGGTCAAAATTATCCTTTTCTCAAATTTAAGGGGGGGGGGAGATTAGGTAAAAAATGGGACGGATTGTGATCCCTGAAATTTTGGATTAAAATTGTAAACTCACGGACGTAAAAATTTGGAAATATCTTCCAAAAATGATTAGATCAAAAGAAATTAGAAAACCAACCTGTTTGGATTAGGGTATCTCTTCCAGAATCCTTGGGCCACCTGGTTCCAATTAAATTGAAAAATTGTACTATTTTCAAAGTATTTTACCATTATGCCAGCCTGAGATCTTTTCTAGCTTTTTTCATAAAACCTGTTCAGTTTTATAGATGCTTTGCAAGAAATTTCTCCATATATCGACCTTAGCTTTTGTTTGATTTTAAACCCTGCAAAAAAAAATATTATTTCTTTAAAAACTTAACATTAAAAATTATTTAGGTCTTACGATTTGAAAAATCGTGACAAAATTTAAGAATTTTTACTTTTAAAATTGAATAAATATCAATTTTAAATCTTCACAATTGAATGTTTTCCCATTTTAAATCTTTGAAATGGAACTTTTCCAAAAAAGCATTCCAATTTGCATCGTTTTCTATTGTACACATTAAAAATAGAAGAGTCTTCAATGGTGAATATTCAAAATTGTAGAACTTTTAATTTTAAATCTATTTAATTAAAGTGTTCAATTTTGAAAATTGAACATTAAAAATTATTAAAGGTTTAAGTTTTACAATAAAAATTCTGTAATTTTAATGATTTACATTTGAAATTTCTTCAATTTGAAAGATTTATGATAGAATTGAAAACTCTTGACAAAATTCAAGAATTTTTACTTTTAAAATTGAATAAATATCAACTTTAAATCTTCACAATTTGAATGTCTTCCAATTTTAAATCTTTGGAATGAAACTATTCCTAAAAAACATTAACAATTGCATCATTTTCTATTATACACATTAAATATTGAAGAGTCTTCAATTGGAAATATTCTAAATTAAAAAATTTTCGATTGTAAGTCTTCAAAATTGAACTACATGTTCCAAAAAACGTAAAAAAATACATCATTTTTAATTATAAACCTTGCGAAATAATGAATCTTCGATTTTAAACACTAAAAATTAGACAACTTTAAATTTCAAATCGTTAAAATGGAGAATCTTCAATTGTAAACCTTCAAAATTCAACTATTGCCACACAAAAAAAACGTTCACAATGCCATAGCATTGAAACATAATTCTTGAAAATTGAATAATTTGCAATTTTATCATTTCAAAATTCAAGAATTTTCAATTTACATTTGAAATTTCTTCAATTTGGAATATTTAAAATTGAAAACTCTTGACAAAATATAAGAATTGTTATTTAACATCTTTAAATTTGAATAAATATGACTTTTAAATCTTCAAAATTTAATATTTTTAGATTCCTAATTCCCGTATTGAATCAGCCATTTTGAATTTAGAAATTGTATTACTATTTTGAGTTTGGATAAAAAAACACATTTTTCAAAATACTATTGCAAAAAAAATGTTCCTATCAAAAGTAACCTTAATATAAACAATTAGCAACAGATATTCAGTGTTCTTCATCAAAATGTTTAGAAAAATATAAACACAATTCAAAAATATAACAATTTTACCGTGAAATAATGAAAAAAAATGAAGAGATTTCGAGAATGAAACGTTTTTGAAAATAATAATATATAACTTAAAATTAAAAAAATAACTATTTATAGAAAGATAAAATAGAAATAAACCTTACGCAACTTTATGATGTTATAAATAAATAGCATTAAATAAAAACAAATAGCATTAAAGGACCAATGTTACATTAATTAATAATAATACTTAGTACATTAATTACTATGCATACAACTCCATTCAGAAAAAAATTGGTCTAAGATTTTTTATTCTAAAAATAGTTTTTTTTTGTAATTGATTTAAATTAAGAATGGTAATTCATTATTCGTATCATAAATATTCTGTTAATATATCAATATTATCAGTGTAAGTATTAAAAAATTATTAAGTAAATATTGTAAATGTAATCTGTGCTTCTATTTATATTTAATTTTAATTCGAAGCGCAAAAATGTTCAAATTAAAAAAAAAAAATGTTATAAAACCAAATCCTAATTTTTTAGCAAGTTGAAGTTTAAATGCTATTAGTTTGATATAATCTTTAACATTTACAATGTTGTAATTAAATATAAGGTTGAAAGCTTTCAAATTTCAAAGGGTTTTTTTTAAATTCACTTTTTTAACTGAAAATTTTTATTATTTCACTTTTGGTTGAAATTCTAAATATTTTGTTGAAAATTCATGTATTTTATTGAAAATTCGCTTTTTTTGGTAGAAAATTAATCTTCTGGTTAGCAATTCCTTTGTTTGATTGAACATTTAACTATAAAAAAAATTAATTTTGTTGAATAAAATTTCAACTACATACTGGTTGAAAATTTATCTTTTTTAGTTGAAAATTCAACTATCTGCTTGAAAATGGATATATTTTATGGAAAATTCGACTTTTTTGGCAGAAATATAACCTCCTTTGTTAAGAATTCATCTTTTTGGTTGAAAATTTATTTCTTTGGTCGAAAATTCAACTATTAAAAAATTAATCTATTTGATTAAAAATTCGTCTTTTTGGTACAAATATAATCGCCTTGGTTAAGAATTCATCTTTTTGGTTGAAAAATCATTTCTTTGGTTGAAAATTCAACAATTAAAAAATTAATTTCTTCACTAAAAATACACAACAAATTTTTGGTAGAACATTAATCTTCTTGGTTACAAATTTATCTCTTTGGTTTAAAAGTCATTACTTTGATTGAAATTTAACTATTAAAAAATTAATTTTTTTCACTAAAAACTGAACTAATTGGTTGAAAATTCATATATATATTTGATTGAAAACTCGTCTTCATTGGTAGAAAAATAATCTCCTTGGTTAAGAATTCAGTTTTTTTGTTGAAAATTTATTTCTTTGGTTGAAAATTCATGTCTTTTATTGAAAATTCGTCTTTTTGAGCAGAAAATTAATCTTCTTGGTTAAAAATTCTGCTTTTTGATTGAAAATTTATTTCTTTGGTTGAAAATTCATGTCTTTAATTGAAAATGTGTCTTCTTGGGAAGAAAATAAATCTTCTTGGTTGAAAATTCTGCTTTTTGGTTGAAAATTGATTTCTTTGGTTGAAACTTTAACTATTAAAAAATTAATTTTTTCACTAAAAATTCAACTACATATTGATTGAAAATTGATCTATTTTAGTTGAAAATTCAAATATATCAGCAAAAGATAATGTAGTATTCTTCATTAAAATTTTTGGAAACCGTACACATAATATAAAAATATAATAATTTGACCGTGAAATAATTTAAAAAAAAATAATGAAGAGGATTCGAGAATGAAACGTTTTTGAAAATAATAACTTAAAATTAAAAGAATAACAAACTATTTATAGAAAGATAAAATAGAAATAACCCTTACGCAACATTATGATGTCATAAATATATCGCATTTATATTTAGAGCAGCAACTAAAGGATCATGGAACTGTAAATCAATTATACATATACCTTCATTCAGAAAAAATTGGTCTAAGATTTGGTATTCCAAAAATAATTTGTTTAACTAAAAATCTAACTATTCCACTTTTGGTTGAAAAATGAAAAAAAAAATTGGTTAGAAAATTCAACTATTTTTTGAAAATTTGCTTTTTTTACTTAAAATTTAACTACCTATTTCATTTTTCACTTAAAATTTCTTTCTTAGTTTAAAAGTCAACTATAACAGAAAAAGATAATGTAGTGTACTTCATCAAAATGTTTAGAATTTTATATAAATAATATGAAAATGTAACAATTTTACCCTGCAATTAAAAAAATGATAAAGAGAATTCAAAACCGAAACGTTTTTGAAAATAATATAACTTAAAATTTAAAAAATAACTATTTACAAAGATAAAATAGAAATAAATCCTATGCAACTTCATGATATCATAAATAAATAGCATTTCTATTTAGAGTAGTAATTAGAGATTCAATGGAACTGAACATTAATTATAAATACATCTTCAGTCACAAAAAATAGGTCTAAGATTTTGTATTCTAAAAATAGTTTTGTGTTATTGATTTAAATTAATAATGGTATAATTCATTTAAATTTGAAGCGCCAAAATGTTCAAATTAAAAAAAAAATGTCCTCAAACAAAATTAAAATCCCGATTTTTTAAACTCTATTTGATTGCTAATGTAACTATTTTGTATAAAATTCGTTCTTTTTAGTTAATAATTAATTTTTTAAATTAAAAATGTAACTATTCCGCTTTTGGTTGAAAAATGAACTATTTGTTTTTTTAAATTCATTTCTTTGGTTGAAAATGTAACCTTTTTGTTAAAAATCTGAGTATTTTGTGAAAAACTCGTTATTTTTTTGTTAAAAATTAATTTTTTTAATTAAAAATTTAACTATTTCACTTTTGGTTGAAAATCTATGTATTTTTTTGAAAATTCGTCTATTTGGGTAGAAAATTAATCTTTTTGGAGGACAATTCATTTCTTTGTTTCAAAATTTATGTTTTTTAATTGAAAATTAAACTATTTGGTTGAAAATTCACATATTTGATTGAAAATTCGTCTCTTGTGGTAGAATATTAATAATCTGTGTGAAAAAATCATCTTTTTAATTGATAATTCATTTGTTTGGTGGCAAATTTAAATTTGTTGTATAGAATTAATTTTTTAAAGTTAAAATTTAACTATTCAATTTTGTGTTTAAAATTGAACTATTTGGTTGAAATTCGTGTATTTGATTAAAAATTCGTATTTTTGGGTGAAAAATTAGTATTTGTTTTTAATTTCTCTTATTGGTTAAAAATTAATTTCTTTCGTTGAAAATTTAACTAATAAAAAAATAACTTTTTTCACTAAAAATTCCACTATTTGGTTCAAAATTAATTTCTTTGGTTAAAAATCTAACTAATGAAAAACTAATTTTTTAAACTAAAAATTCAACTACATATTGGTTGAAAGTTGATCTTTTTTAGTTGAAAATTCATTTATTTGATTGAAAATTCGTCTTTTGTGTTAGAATATTAATAATCTGTGTAAAAAAATCATCTTTTTAATTGATAATTCATTTGTTTTGTTGAAAATTCATGTATTTTATTGAAAATTCGTATTTTTGGGTGGAAAATTCATCTTTTTTTTAAATTCCTCTTTTTGGTTAAAAATTAAGTTCTATCGTTGAAACTTTAACGATAAAAAAATAACTTTTTTCAATAAAAATTCAACTATGTGGTTGAAGATTAATATAATTTATTAAAAATATATCTTTTTGGTTGAAAATTCATTTCTTTGGTTAAAATTGAATTCGAGAATTACGCGACTTTATTTCAGAAACAAATAGCATTTATATTTAGAGTAGTAATTAAAGGATCAATGGAACTGTACATTAATTATAAATACATCTTCATTCACAAAAAAATTGGTCCAGATTTTTTATTCTAAAAATAGTTTTGTGTGACTGATTTAAATTAATAATAGTATATTTCATTTGAATTCAAATCCCGATTTTTTTTAATAAGTTGAAGTACAATTACAATTATGTAATTAAATAAAAGATCGAAAGCTTTTAAATTTCAAAAGGTTAAACCGTATTTTGTAATCAACTAAAAATTCCAGTAAAATTAAAATAATGCCTCAATTTTTCTATCTACCGACATAATCAGTGCAATAATTAATTTATTATTAATACAAAATTGTCTTTAAAATATATTTCATATATTTTTTGTTTGTTAAAAATTAATTTTTTTAATTGAAAATTTAACTGTTCCACTTTTGGTTGAAAATCTATGTATTTTTTTGAAAATTCGTCTTGTTGGATAGAGAATTAATCTTTTTGGTTAAAAATTCATCTTTTTGGAGGAAAATTCATTTCTTTGGTTGAAAATTTATATTTTTTAGTTGAAAATTTAACTATTTGGTTGAAAATTCATATATTTCTTTGAAAATTTCGTTTTTTTTTATAAAAATGTAATCTCCTTGGTTAAGAATTCATCTTTTTGGTTGAAAATACATTTCTTTGATTGAAAATTTAACTATTAAAAAATTAATTTATTAAACTAAAAATTCAACTACATATTGGCTGGAAGTTTATCTTTTTTAGTTGAAAATTCAATTGTTGAGTTGAAAATTCATATTCTTGGTTAAAAAATTAATCTTTAATCGTTAAAAATTAATCTTTTTGGAGGGAAATTCATTTCTTTGTTTGGAAATTCATTTCTTTGTTTGGAAATTTATATTTTTCAGTTGGAAATTTATATTTTTTAGTTGAAAAGTTTAAAGTTGAAAGTTCATCTTTTTTAGTTGAAAATTCATTTATTGGATTGAAAATCCATCTTTTGTGGTAGAATATTAATAATCTGTGTGAAAAATTTATCAGATTGGTTAAAAATTCATTTCCTTGGTTGAAAATTAAACTATTAAAAAAATAACTTTTTTCACACAAAATTCCACTAATTGATTCTAAATTCATTGCTTTGGTTAAAAATTTAACTATTAAAAAATTAATTTTTTAAACTAAAAATTCAACTACATATTGGTTGAAAGTTGATCTTTTTTAGTTGAAAATTCATTTGACTGAAAATTCGTCTTTTGTCGTACAATATTAATAATATGTGTGAAAAAAAAACATATTTTTGGTTGATAATTGATTTATTTGTTTTAAAATTTAACTTTTTTGTTGAAAATTCATGTATTTTATTGAAAATAGGTACTTTTGGGTGGAAAATTAATATTTTTTTTTATTTCCACTTTTTGTTTAAAAGTTCATTTCTTTGGTTAAAATTGAATTCGAGAATGAATCGTTTTTGAAAATAATATATAACTTAAAATAAAAAAAAAACTATTTATACAAATAAAATAGAAATAAACCTTATGCAACTTTATGTCATAAATAAATAGCATTTTTAAAATAGTTTTGTGTGATTGATTTAAATTAATAATAGTATATTTCATTCGAATTCGAAGCTCCAAAAGGTTAAAATTTAAAAAAAAAAATGACCTAAAACAAAATTCAAATCCCGATTTTTTTTTAATGTGTTGAAGTTTAAATGCTATCAGTTTGATATAATCTTAAACAATTACAATTACGTAATTAAATATATGATTGAAAGCTTTTAAATTTCAAAAGGTTAAACTTTATTTAAACGAAAATGAACTATTTCGTATAAAATTCGTGTTTTTGTTGTTGTTAATAATTAATTTTTTTTAACTAAAAATCTAACTATTCCACTTTTTGTTGAGAAATGAACGATTTGCTGGAAAATTCAACTATTTGGTTGAAAATTCATCCTTTTTGGTTAAAAATTCATGATATTGGTTAAAAATTTATTCCTTTGGTTGAAAAATCAACTCTTTTGTTGAAAATCTAATTATTTTGTAGAAAACTCGTTTACTTTAGGTTAAAAATTAATTTTTTCAACTGAAATTTTTAACTATTCCACTTTTGGTTGAAAATCTATATATTTTATTAAAAATTCGTCTTTTTTGGGTAGAAAATTAATCTTCTTGGTAAAAAATTCATCCTTTTGGAAGAAAATTCATTTTTTTCGTTGAAAATTTAACTATTTGGTTGAAAATAATAATTAAGAGAATCTTCATTCAGAAAAAATGGTCCAAGATTTTGTATTCTAAAAATGGTTTTGTGTGATTGTTTTAAATTAATAATGGTATATTTCATTTGAATTCGAAGCGCCAAAATGTAAAAATTAAAAAAAAATGTTCTAAAACAAAATTCAAATCCCGATTTTTCAATAAGATGAAATTTAAATGATATAAGTTTGATATAATCTTTAACGAATACAATTATGTAATTAAATATAAGGTTGAAAGCTTTTAAATTTCAAAAGGTTAAACCGTATTTTTTAATCAACTAAAAATTCCAATAAAATTAAAATAATTGCTCAATTTTTCTATCTACCGACATAATCAATGCAATAATTAATTTATTATTAACACAAAATTTCCTTTAAAAATATATTTCATATATTTATGTATTTCATATAATTTTTGTTTGTTAAAACTTAATTTTTTAAATTCAAAATTTAACTATTCCACTTTTGGTTGAAAATCTATGTATTTTTTTGAAAATTCGTCTTGTTGGATAGAAAATTAATCTTTTTGGTTAAAAATTCATCTTTTTGGAGGAAAATTCATTTCTTTGGTTGAAAATTTAACTATTTGGTTGAAAATTCATATATTTCTTTGAAAAATTCGTTTTTTTTTTTATAAAAATGTAATCTCCTTGGTTAAGAATTCATATTTTTGGTTGAAAATACATTTCTTTGATTGAAAATTTAACTATTAAAAAATTAATTTTTTAAACTAAAAATTCAACTACATATTGGTTGAAAGTTGATCTTTTTTAGTTGAAACTTCGTCTTTTGCCGTAGAATATTAATAATCTGTGTAAAAAAACATATTTTTGGTTGATAATTGATTTATTTGTTTGAAAATTTAACTTTTTTGTTGAAAATTCATGTATTTTATTGAAAATACGTACTTTTGGGTGGAAAATTCATTTTTTTTTATTTCCACTTTTTGGTTAAAAATTCATTTCTTTTGTTGAAAATTTAACTATCAAAAAAATAACTTTTTTCAATAAAAATTCAACTATTTGGTCGAAAATTCATATATTTTACTGAAAATATATCTTTTTGGTTGAAAATTCATTTCTTTGGTTAAAATTGAATTCGAGAATGAATCGTTTTTGAAAATAATATATAACTTAAAATAAAAAAAAAACTATTTATAAAAATGAAATAGAAATAAACCTTATGCAACTTTATGTCATAAATAAATAGCATTTTTAAAATATTTTTGTGTGATTGATTTAAATTAATAAAAGTATATTTCATTTGAATTCGAAGCTCCAAAAGGTTAAAATTTAAAAAAAAAATGACCTAAAACAAAATTCAAATCCCGATTTTTTTAATGTGTTGAAGTTTAAATGCTATCAGTTTGATATAATCTCTAAAAATTACAATTACGTAATTAAATATATGATTGAAAGCTTTTAAATTTCAAAAGGTTAAACTTTATTTCATTGAAAATTAACTATTTTGTATGAAATTCGTGTTTTTGTTGTTGTTAATAATTAATTTTTTTAAACTAAAAATCTAACTATTCCACTTTTTGTTGAAAAATGAACGATTTGTTGGAAAATTCAACTATTTGGTTGAAAATTCATCTTTTGTGGTAGAAGAATAATCTTCTTGGTTAAAAATTCATCAGATTGGTTAAAAATTCATTTCTTTGGTTGAAAATTTAACTCTTTTGTCGAAAATCTAATTATTTTGTAGAAAACTACTTTACTTTTGGTTAAAAATTAATTTCTCCAACTGAAAATTTAACTATTCCACTTTTGGTTGAAAATCTATATATTTTATTAAAAATTCGTCTTTTTGGGCAGAAAATTAATCTTCTTGGTTAAAAATTCATCCTTTTCGAGGAAAATTAATTTTTTTCGTTGAAAATTTAACTATTTGTTTGAAAATAATAATCACGAGAATCTTCATTCCGAAAAAATGGTCTAAGATTTTGTATTCTAAAAATGGTTTTGTGTGATTGCTTTAAATTAATAATGGCATATTTCATTTGAATTCGAAGCGCCAAAATGTAAAAATTAAAAAAAAAAGGTTCTAAAACAAAATTCAAATCCCGATTTTTTAATAAGTTGAAGTTTAAATGCTATAAATTTGATATAATCTTTAACCATTACAATTATGTAATTAAATATAAATTAAATTTCAAAAGGTTAAACCGTATTTTGTAATCAACTAAAAATTCCAGTAAAATTAAAATTCCTCAATTTTTCTCTCTACCGGCATAATCAGTGCAATAATTATTTATTATGAATACAAAATTGTTCTTAAAAATATATTTCATGTTAAATATTCAAAATGGTTTGAATTGTTATAAGAACGCATGAAGTGTCAAAAGAGATTCAAAGACATCTATGAAAAGAAACGACTTTCACAGAAATTACTGAACTCTTGAATTACTGAATTCATTAAAAAATTGCAGAAAACTTTACCACAAGATTTATATCCGAATTTAAACATAATTTAACTTATAAGTGTCTTTTTCGCTTGACACTGAGTGAAACTTATGTAATCCCTCCACGCCAAAATCACTCGAAAAAAATCACACCATATCTTATGATTTATAACTAAATGAGTTCATTTTATATAATAATTTAATTAAATTAATTTTTTGACTATTTGCAGAATATAAACAAATATGGTGCTCCAAAGTGTCGAACGAATCTAGATTTAGGTTAAATTTTTCAGTCGACAGATAACCTTACAATAGAGATTAAAAATGTTAAATGAATCCTTTTGTTAAAAAACTCACCGGAAGTGATGTTTAGCACAATTTATGAACACTTTTGTGAGCACATGAACATCAGAAACACGAAAACTCACTTTTTGACATCGAAATGGTGCAGCAAAGCAGCACAAATCTTTCTAGAATAACATGACCGCCATCTTTGCCGCATGGTGTAGGCGTTTCCAAACATCAGTTCCGCCAACGTAAAAGCCTCCATCACTTATCGAATTTTCCATCATAAATCCATAATTTATTAAAAATAGGTTTCTAAAAAATAATTTTAGCGATATTTTTTTGAAAAAATATAACTTCTTGGCTCTTTTTATTGATTAAAGTTATTATTTATATTTATCAAGATTTGTCTTATTGTTCTTGATGTTGGTTAAACTGATGAATTTACCAGTGACAAAGGTAATATCTTTGCCACTAGGTAGCGCTAGCTGTTCTGGTCAAAGTTCCGCGAAAATTCAAATTGCATTAACAGGGTAACTCAAATCCTGGAAGAAAATTCCCTAATTCAAGGTTTTTTTTCAGGTATTTAAAATTTTTCCAGGTATAATTTTTCATAGTAGAGAGCCATTCAAATATTGCGCAATTTTTAAAACAATTGCCTCGGAATACCTACACAGTTTCGCGAGTTTATTATAAATAATGTTTTTTTTTCAGTTTCAAGGGATTCAATTAATATGTTTAATTCAGAAAGATTTGACAGATTTAAAAGATGGATTTTTAACCAAATAGTTGAATTATTATCCAAAAAGATTAATTGTCTACCAAAAAAAAAACGATTTTTTAATAAAATAAATGAATTTTTAAGAAAAAAGTTGAATTTGCAATTAAAAAAGGCAAATTTTTAACCATTTAGTTGAACTTTGAACTAAAAAAAATCAGTTTTCAACCAAAAATGTAATAATTAAATTTTCTGTTAAAAAAAATTAATTTTCAATCAAAAAATTGTAACAAAAGTGATGCGTTTTTAACTGAAATGGTGAATCTTCAACTGGAATAGATGAATTTTAAACCAAAACTATTAATTTTCGAACAATAAGATTAATTTTAAACCAAAAAGATTAATTTTCTACACACAAAAAAATCAATTTTTCAACAAAATACATACATTTTCAACTAAAAGGATGAATATTTAACTGAAATAATTGAATTTTCAACCAAAAAGATTCATTTTCTGCCAAAAAAGAAAATTTTTCAACAAAATACATAAATTGAATTTTTAACTAAAAAAGACAAATTTTCAACCATATAGTTGAATTTAGAAGCAAGAAATATCAAAATTCAACAAAAAATGGAATAGATGAATATTCAGTTAAAAAAATAAATTTTCAACCGAAGTGATGAATTTTCAACTAAAATTATCATTCTTCAACTGAAATCGATTAATTTCGAATGACAAAGATGAGTTTTTAACAAATAAGTTTAATTTTTAATTTTTCAACCAAAAAGGTGAATTTTCAAACAAAAAGCTTGATTTTCTAAAAAAAAATCGATTTTTAAACAACATACATGAATTTTCAACTAAAAAAGACAAATTTTCAACCATACAGTTGAATTTTCACCTAAAAAATATCAATTTTCAACCATATGGTTCTATTTTGAACTAAAAAATATCAGTTTTTAACCAAAAAATGAAATAGTTAAATATTCAGTTAAAAAAATAAATTTTCAACCAACAAATAAATAAATTTTCAACCAAAGTGATAAATTTATAACTGAAATGAATAATTTTTAACTAAAATAATTGAATTTTAAACCAAAAAGATTAATTTCTACTAAACAAGACGAATTTTCAACTGAAAAAAAAATCATTTTTAACCAAAAATTGAATAAATAAATTTCTAGTTAAGAAAATTAATGTTTAATCAGAAAGATGCATTTTTAACTAAAATGATAGAATGTTCAACTGAAATAATTAATTTTCAGTTTAAAAAATTAACTTTCAATAAAAAAACAAATTTTCAACGAAATTGTTGAAATTTCAACTGGAATAGTTAAATTATCCGTAAAAAAATAAATTTTCAGTCAAAAAGCTTAACGTTCAACCGAATAATTAAATTTACATTCCAATGAAGTTGAATTCTGAACAAAAAATGTAGCAGTTGATATTTAAAAAAAAAAATTTAATTTTTAATGTAAAAACGGTTGAATTTTCAACACAAAAGAACGTATTTTCAACAAAATACATGAATTTTCAACCAGATACTTAAATGTTCAACTAAAAAACGATCAATTTTCAAATAAAAATAGAATAGTTACATTTTCAGTTTAAAAAATTAATTTCAAAGCAAAAAACGAATTTTCAACAAAATAATTGAATACAGTGATATAACGCTACTTTTACAAATAAGGAATCATTCTTATTCAATTTTATATTACAATTTGAACAATATTAAGCACGCTCTCGAAAAATTTCCCTGACTTTAGAAAAAATTCCCTGACATTTCCAGATTCATGTGTTTTGATGAAAAATCGTCTTTTGGCAATTGTTTTTGATTTAAAATTAAAATCTTTTTCTATGAAATATCAAACCATTACATTTTTCGTTGAGTTCTTTGATTCCTTTGGTTAAAAATTCAAATATTTATTTCAGATAAAAAATCATTTCTTTGGTTGGAAATCAATTTTTTTGAAAATTAACTTTTTTAACTGAAAAATTAACTATTAGATTTTTGATGCAGAATTGATCATTTTTAGTTGAAAATTCATGTATTTCATTGAAAATGTATGTTTTTTAGTAGAAATTAAATTATTCATTTTTGTTAAAATTTTATCTTTTTGGTTGAAAATTCATGTATTTTATCAATAATTCTTTCTGATTGAAAATTCATTTCTTTCATTGAAAATTGATTCAACCACACATTGATTGAAAATTTCTTTCTATTTGAAAATTCATTTATTTTATTGAAGATTTCTTTTTTGTGGTAGAATATTAATATTCTGTTCGAAAAATTTATCTTTTTGGTTGATAATTCATTTCTTGGGTTGAAAATTTAACTATTTTGTATAAAATTTGTTATTTTGATTGGTTAAACATTTTTTTAAACTGAAAATGTAACTATTCCATTTTTGGTTGAAAATTCATGTCTTTGGTTTAAAATTGAACTGTTCTGTTGAAAAATTTTTTTTTTTTTGTTAAAAATGTAAAAATTTTATATAAAATTCTTTTTTTTTTAACTGGAAATGGAACTATTTGGTTGAAAATCCATGTGTTTTATCGAAAATTCTTTTTGGGTAGAAAATTAATTTTCTGGATTAAAAATTCATCTTTTTTGTTGAAAATGTAACTATTTCGTTAAAAGTCTAAATATTTCGTAGAAAATTCTTTTCTTTTGCATGAAAACTAATTTTTCAACTGAAAATTTAAATATTCCACTTTTGGTTGAAAATTGAAATGGTCGCTGGTTGAAAATTCAACTTTTTGGTTGAAAATTTAACTATTTGGTTGAAAATTTATTTATTTTATTGAAAATTCGAAATGAAATAAATAAATATTAAAAATTCGTCTTCTTGGGTAGAAAATAGATCCTATTGGTTAAAAATTAATCTTTTTGGTTGAAAATGCATTTCTTAGGTTGAAAATTGATTCAACCACACATTGATTGCAAATTTCTTCTTAGGTGAAAATTCATTTATTTTATTGAATATTCCTTTTTTGTGGTAGAATATTAATATTCTGTTCGAAAAATTCATCTTTTTGGTTGATAATTCATTTCTTGGGTTGAAAATTTAACTATTTTGTATAAAATTTGTTATTTTGTTTGGTTAAACATTTTTTTAAACTGAAAGTGTAACTATTCCATTTCTGGTTGAAAATTCATGTCTTTGGTTTAAAATTTAACTGTTCTGTTGAAAATTTATTTTTTTTGTTAAAAATGTAAAAATTTTATATAAAATTCTTTTTTTTTAACTGGAAATGGAACTATTTGGTTGAAAATCCATGTGTTTTATCGAAAATTCTTTTTGGGTAGAAAATTAATTTTCTGGATTAAAAATTCATCTTTTTTGTTGAAAATGTAACTATTTCGTTAAAAGTCTAAATATTTCGTAGAAAATTCTTTTCTTTTGTATGAAAACTAATTTTTCAACTGAAAATTTAAAGATTCCAGTTTTGGTTGAAAATTGAACTATTCGCTGGTTGAAAATAAACTTTTTGATGAAAATGTAACTATTTGGTTAAAATTAATTTATTTTATTAAAAATTTGTCTTCTTGGGTAGAAAATAGATCTTTTTGTTTAAAAATGCATCTTTTTGGTTGAAAATTTATTTGTTTGGTTGAAAATTGATTCAACCACACATTGATTGAAAATTTATTTTTAGTTGAAATTTCATTTTTTTATTGAAGATTCCTTTTTTGTGGTAGAATATTAATATTCTGTTCGAAAAATTCATCTTTTTTATTGATAATTCATTTCTTGGGTTGAAAATTTAACTATTTTGTATAAAATTTGTGTTTTTTTTTGTTTGGTTAAAATATCTTTTTAAACTAAAAATGTAACTATTCAATTTTTGGTTGAAAATTCATGTATGTTATCGAAAATTCGTCTTTTTATGTAGAAAACTAATCTTCTGGATTAAAAATTAATCTTTTTGGTTGAAAATGTAACTATTTCGTTAAAAGTCTAAATATTTTGTAAAAAATTCTTTTATTTTTTTTTTAATTACTTTTTTTAACTGAAAATTTTAATATTTCAGTTTTGGTTGAAAATTTAACTATTCCCTGGTTAAAAATTCAACTTTTTGGTTGAAAATTGAACTATTTAGTTGAAAATTAATTTATTTTATTGAAAATTTCTTTTTTGTGGTAGAATATTAATATTCTGTTCGAAAAATTCATCTTTTTGGTTAATATCTCATTTTTTTGGTTGAAAATTTAACAATTTTGTATAAAATTTTATTTTTTGTTTAATTAAAAAAATTTTCAAACTGAAAATGTAACTATTCCATTTTTGGTTTAAAATCTGTCTTTGCTAATTGAAAATTGAAATATTTTGTTTATAATTTTTTGGCTTTTAGGTTGAAAATTAATCAGCTCTTAATTGGAAATTCATCTTTCTGGTTTAAAATTCAACTACATTGTTGAAAAATCTTTTTTTTGTAGTTGAAAATTAATTTTTTTAGAACTAAAAATCTAACTATTTCATTTAGAATTAAAATTCATGTCATTCATAGAAAATAACTCTTTTTGATTAAATATTCAACTATTTTTTTAATTCTTTTTTTTTTTGAAAATTCATTTTTTTTCATAATTCGTATTTTTTAGTCTAAAATTAATCTTCTTGGTTAATTAATATTTTTGGTTGAAAATTCGTTCCTTTTTTGGTATAAAATTAATTCTTTGTACTGAAAATTTGACTATTCCAATGTTGGTTAAAAATCTATCTTTTTTAACTGAAAATCCAACTATTTCCATGTTTGGTCTAAAATCTATTTTTTTTTTTAGTTGAAAATTCATTTATTTGGTTAAAAAGTTATCTTTTTGGTAGAAAATTCAATTTTTTTGTGGTTGCTTCATCATTTTAGTAGAAAATTAATTTCTTAGGTTGGAAGTTTAACCGCATATTTTGTTAAAAAATTATTTTTCTTTTGTTGAAAATTCATTTTTCTCACTGAAAATGTAACTATTCCATTTTTTGTTAAGAGACTACTTTTTTAATTCAATTATTTCATTGAAAATTACTTACAATAAGTTAGTTACTCGCAATGTTTTAGGAAACGTTAAAGTTTTGAAAAATTACATCAATTTTCAGCCAAAGAGATATACTTTCAATCAAAAAATGCATGACATTAAAGGACCCCGCACCAAATGTACAGAAAAAAGCCTTATGATAAA
>CAKNYM010040979.1:0-23585 GCA_932195095.1 Andricus curvator
GATGTGTTGCCGAAACGTTATGCTTTTATACTGAGGGATCTCTCAGTCTAACATAATAAATTGATTTTGGACCAGTAATCTGCAAAATCTCCATCTTTTTCTCAAATTACTTCACCCTGGTCGACAGAATACCATCTCCTAATTATTAATCTCTTTTTGGTAAAAAAAATTAATGTCTTAGGATCAAAATTCATTTCTTTGGCTTGAAATATTATTTTTTATTGAAGATTATTTTTTTTAATTGAAAACTTCACTATTTAATGTTTGGTTGAACATCAATCTTCTTCAGTTGAAAATTCAGCTATTTCTTTGAAAATTTCTGCATGTTGTTGAAATTCAAGCTTTATATTTTGTGGTAGAATGTTAATCTTCTTGGTGACTAATTCACTTTTTGTTTGACAATTCAACTATTAGGTTGAAAATTCTATTAAAAAATTTAATATTTAGTTGAAAATTCATGTACTTAGGTAAAAATTATTCTTTTCTGACAGAAAATTAATCTTTTGGTTGAAATTTCATTTCTTTGGTTGGAAACTCGTCTTTTTTAGTACAAAATTCAATTGTTTTGATAGAAAATGCATATTTTTGTGTTGTCAATTCAATACTTTTTTTTTAATTCGAAAAAATATTCCGCGCCAGCGGCGTAGCCAGGAATTTTTTCGGGGGGGGGGGCTAAACTTAGGGAATATTCTCTTTGAATAATGTTAGAAAGTCGCGGCCTTTTCTGAAATTTTTCACTTTTTGTCATTTTTTCACTTAGAGCGAGGTAATAATAATAAGAATTTAACAAAAACAATTGTTTAAACAAATTATTATTGCTTATAATTATCCTCTTCTATATTAATGCTAGGTAGTTGCGGTTTTTTCAGAAATTTCTTTACTTTTTTTCAATTATTCAGTTAGAGTGAGGCAATATTTAATTAAAATTAACATACTTGTTTCATTAAATTATTATCATTTACAACTATGTTCTCCTATATCAATGCGTCGCGTTACGGTTTTTTCTAAGAATTTTAATTTCTGGTCCACTTTTACTTAGTAAGACAATAATTAATGCACGTTAACAGCATAAATGTTTAAACGCTTATTATGGTTCATAACTATCTTCTAGTAATTTTTCAGATTTTCTTTAACTTTTAAGTTAGGAACAAATGTGGGCGTCCTCATGAAAAGGGTCCTTATGCCCGGCATAGAGTTACATACATCATACAGAATCATATAGCCGGACAAGTACCCGGAATTTTAAGTCCCAGACGAACCCTTTAGGTTGAAAAACAAGTCGCCGGTGCATTTTTGAAGTTGGAATTTCGAAAAACCGCTGTTCGAGTTGGCGTGAGCCATAAGCGCACATGTTCCACTTTTTCTTTGAAAATGAAATATACCCATTTCCGCAAATAATAAATATTAATATTGATTTAAACAAAAAGGCTCTCAAGGAAATTTTATATTCAATATGATTTATATAGAAAATTTGAAGAATATTTCAAATATCTATTTTATTTCAGACAAATATAATGACAAAAAAGAAAGGGATTGTTTAAGGGGGGGGGGAAGGTATTTAAACTTTTTTTTTTGCATTTTTTTTTTGATTTTCTGAATGGAGAACCTTTCAAGAATATTGTGTGAAAATTTGAGATGAATCGGAGTAAAACTAACGAAGATACAGCGGTTTAAGCAACAGCGTCTCCAACATGACTTAGCGTACTGTATATTTAGTCAGTGTAGAGCAGAGGTCGGCAGCGAAGGGAAATTTCTCAAGTCCAGCTCTTTTAGCACGTGTGGACCGCTCGCTGCAAAAAGATGCTTTAGACATCATAAATGATAGCAACATCCTTTATGGACCTGGCATCGATGATTCAGTATGAGGTAAACCGACAAAACTCGTTAATGAACGTTTTATTCCAAATTTTTTAGTGTTCAAAACTTTAAAGCGTTTTTCCCACAACTCACGTTTCCAAAGTCGGTGTCCCTCATAACTTGAAAACTACTGCACCGATCCTTTTGAAATTTGGAACACTATTTCTGTATATAATTTACGAGGTAACGCTGGAGAGTTTTTCTCAAATTTGTTAATATTTTTTATTTCACAATAACAAATTAGCCGATTTTTTTCGCAAAAATCGCGTTTTTCACTGCAAAGTGTTCCCAAAAAGTGAAACATTGAAATTTTGAAAAACCCTCCCAGCGTTACCTGGAGAAAACTATTATCTAACGAAAGAACTTTGATTTTTTGATTTCGGATGATCCAGCACCGAGTTATGAAGGACACAATATTCTTCGAATGTTATACTTTAATGTGCTATTACCATTAATACATACATTTTATTTGTTTCGTCAAAAAAAAATTCACAAACATGTGCCTTTTTTTGCATGAATTAACCTAACCCCCCCCCCCCCCCTCCCTTAAGAAATGATTCTCTCTATTGTTTATGTATTATATGTTCATAACTAAAAAGACAAAGCAAAGTAAAAAATTTCAGAAAAAACGTCAACTTTCTAATTATCTGAAAGGAGACAGTTATAATCAATAATAAACTGTTTAAACAATTATGTTTGTTAACTTGCATTAGTTATTACCTCACAAAGTGATACGGTGGGCAGGAAGCGACGATAGGTTCCATAAAAATGTCGACAAAAACTGAAAGCAGGGGTGTATTCTTTGATGATTATAGGTGAAAAATCCGTTTGGAATGAAATCCTAGCTGTTCCTGTTTCAAAGATATCCACGTTTTACATATTCTTGATAGGACCAATTTCTGCGAAATATAATAGGCGTGTTTTTCGATCATTGGAACATATTTATTCGTCAAATATTTGATAATTTATGTTGCAAACAATGAATAAATGTATAAATGTGTGTGTGTTTGTGCTCTAAGTTAGCATAGGCTTTTCTTCAGAAGGTAGCGCTCCTTTTGCCCGCATTGTCTACCAAAATTGTCGCGCTGGATAGCACAGTCAAATCGGCATATACGAAAGGCATACTGCTGATTTTCAGTTGTTTTTAGTTGACGGAGACTGTATCATACCGCGGGGGACAGCGTGACGTAGTAACCTCTTCACTCTCACTCGAGATCTTTCCGATCAGAAGTATACTACTCATTCTATCTGGGCGGTATTTCATAAGAAATTAATTTTCTGCATTTTTTTCTATTAAAAAGTGCTTATCTTAACAAGTATCAGAACAAATTGTCTTTTAATAAATAATGTCTATTTCACATCATCCAGAACATAAATGCGATCATGAAGAAAATCGGATGAAAGTATGGGCTACATGTGGGAAAAAAATTATTTTCCGAAATAAACCTTCTCACTATTTCTTATTAACTGAAAAACAGAATAAAGTAATACAAGATCATATTAATGATCAGTTTGATATTTCCAACATAAAATTCCCAAAAAGTATGTGTAGCTCTTGTCGACTAACTATTAATGAATATGGAAATCAAATTTTTAAAAGACCTTAACCGACTATGACAAATTACGAGGATCTTAATTTGGCAAAAGAAACAAGAACGATGATTTGTAACTGTTACATTTGCCTAACAGCGCGACTTACTAGCCATTCAAAAACAAATAAAGGTAGAGGTCATGTTCGCAAGTTCTCCACCAAAATTGATATAAATATTTTCTGATCAAAGTTTAGATAACTTCCAAGCTATTACTGCATCATCTACAAATTATATGAAGAAATTGGTAAACTTCATTCGTAGTTCTGCTGGAAGAAACTCAGTTCCTAAAAATTATAACCAACATATGTATGAAAAATCAAATATGATGGAAAACATTTATAAAGAAGGTCTCCATAAGTTCCAAACGGACAAGGAAGGAATTAAAAACAGACCAGATGTGTATGTCAATGCGACAGAACTTCTTGACTTTGTTTTTGAGAAACGGAACATTGAGCATATAGAAAAAACAAAAATAAAACTAATGGCAGATGGAGGCCAAGATTTTTTAAAAATTTCTATCTCAATTTCAACTGAAGAAGATGGCGAAAAAGAAGAAAATGATTCAGATGTATACAAAAGTAAGAACGTTTCATATTACTGCACTGGTGGAAGTATTTCAACAAATGAACGCAAACTGACTAGTGTCTATAAATTGATTTTATTGTGCATAGTTCCTCGGATTAAAGAGACTTATGAAAATTTCAAAACCTTAGTTCAATTAACCAAACTGAATGAGATACCTTTCAAAGTTCTTGCAGACTTAAAACTTGTTCTACTTGCTAATGGACAGCAGACGGCGACGGCAACTTACCCTTGCCCTTATTGTTTAATTACATTACATGAATTGAAGAATTTTGATAAAATGATTGATGAAAGTCATCCAAATAATAATGAAGAAAATCTTAATTTAAAGAGATACAAACACTTGAAAGAGGACTATTAACAATTTAAAAGTATGGGCAACGACAAAAAACAAGCTAAACACTGTCATAGCACAGTTCATTATCCTCTTTTTATTGAAGAAGATAATGATGAAGATGATGACATGTACGTGCTTCAGAAGTGTGTTCCTCCTGAACTACATCTCTTACAAGGATTTGTCAATCATTTCTTTTGGGATGGTATAGTTAAAATTGATGGTATCGGAAAGGAAAAGGCTTTGTTGTAGCCAAATAAATTAGGTATATCTCATAAAAGCTATCAAGGAGATATTTTTGAAGGCAATCATTGTCGGAAACTTCTTAAAGAAGCGGATCAATTACAGGATCCTGAAATTTATGAGGTTGTAGGGCCATTTCGATTACAGCCTTATATTGTTTCATTCAAAGCAATGAACAAAATCGTTAATACTTGCTATTCTGCAAAAAAAGCGGATCTTAGTGATTTTGTTAAAAATCTAAGCGAACTCCGTGAAGCTTTGAAAAGTACTGGAATTCCTCAAACCGTCAAAATCCATATTATTCTTGCACATTTGAAGCAAGCCATTACATTCTTGAATAACGATGGTTTAGGATTATGGTCTGAGCAGGCCGAGGAGTCGATTCATAAAGAATTTATTAAATTCTGGGATAGGTATAAAATAAATATTATCGAAGAACCAACTTTTGTGAAGCGATTAAAGAAAGCTGTAGTGACATTTTCATCCCAGCATATTTAAATTTAAAAACCTAATATTTAATACAATTCAAAAGATTAAAATAAATTGAGTAAAAGAATTTTAAATAATAAAAAAGATTATAAAAATATAAAAACAAAAAACAAAAAAAAATTAAACAGAAAACAAGCAAAAAAAAATTATAAAAATATAAAACAAAAAAAAACAAAAAAAAAGAGGTGCAAAGTAAGTTGCCTCCACGTGGTGGACCTTGGAAACGTTTAAACCTGGCTAAAAACTTACTTAACTTATATGTTAATATACTATATACACAAAAATTTACTCGCGCGTTTACACACACATACATTTTTGAATATTTGACGTATAAATATGTTTCAATGATCGAGAAACACGCCTTTTATATTTCGCAAAAATTGATCCTATCAGGAATATGTAAAACGTGGATACCTTTGAAACAGGAGCAGCTAGGATTTTATTCCAAACAGATATTTCACCTTTTATCATCAACAAATACACTCCTGCTTTCAGTTTTTGTCGACATTTTTATGCAACCTATCGTCGCTTCCTGCCCACCGTGGTGAAAAGTTGACAAAAAGTGGAAAATTTCAGAAAACTACAACTTTCTAGCATTATTCTGAGAGAATATTATTATAAATAATAATAATCTGTTTAAAAAATTATTTCTGTTGAGTTCAATTGATTATTGCCTCGCTCTAATTGAAAAGTTGAAAAAAAGTTGAAAAATTCGGAAAAACCGCGACTTTTTAAATATATTCTAAGAGAAAATTGCTGAAAATAATAATAAATTGTTCAAACAATTCATGCAAACTTCTAGTTATCAGTTTCAAGTAGTATTTTATTTATGATAAACAATTTGTGTTTTAAAAACAGCAAAACAATTGTAATTAGCGCCAGAAACTCGTGAAACCCAATTTTTCAGTTATGGGATTTTTTGGGACCTTATAAAACAGACTTATGGGGGTGATATTTAAAAAAATGTGTTTATTTGTATTCTATATAGCTAATTGTGAGAAGAAATGTTGAGTTTCAACTCGGTTGACCTAATATTGACGATTGTGAATAAAATTTACAAAAACTCGAACATTGGAAAAAAAATTTCCAATACATTCTGAGACCACTTTAGTCTACAATCAGGAGGGCTTTATGATCCGCTCACGAATTTCTACCTTTGAGTTTACTTAATTTTAAATGTGGAAATCTACAGTTTACTGCCTTCATTTTCGCAGGTAACATGAAGAATAGACATGTAAATAGAATGAAGTTTTCCAGTCTATAACAGATATGTGATTACGAAATTTCGGGGTGGGGGGCTTGAGCCCCCTCAGCCCCCCCTGGCTACGCCACTGTTCCGCGCCCAACACTTTTTCCTAGGGAAGCGGGAGTAGTGGAGAGGCTTGCAAGAAACTCTCCTCTGTGACGCCACAGAGGAGAGATTCACTACCACCCCCTCCCTTCAGTAGAAACAGGGGTGGACGCGGAACATGTTTTCCCGGCGGGAATTTCCCCTAGCTGGGCATCCCTGATTTATATTATTAATAATAATGATTAACAATTTGATAATTGTTATAAAATATTTAAGCTGGTCCAATCAGGAGCGCCGTATAAACAGTCGTGTGTGCGTGAACGGGATTCCAACGTAGTGTTCTCCCGTCGCTAACCCTACCTCAACGCTCGCTTTTATAACACTGCGTTGGAATCCAGCTCCGCACACACGACTGTTTATACGGCGCTCCTGATTGGTGCAGCTTAAATATTTTATAACTGAAAAACTAAACCTACAACTGATTTTTGGAAAAGGAATTTTCTATTTATTTTTTTTATTTCTATACAGCTGTATAAGTCGGGACACTTGAGTCACCAAGTCAAGGCGTGAACAACCCTGCCGAAGACTGCATGGCACCAGGGTGTGGTGTTCCAAACGGTGTCTCTAGGTTACCAGGTCGCCTCCTAGAGTATGCAGGCCTTACCCCCGCATGCGGGGCTCTGCGGGGGTGAACTTTTATTTCCCTAGCTACTCGTGGGAATCAAATGGCGTATCAACATAATCTAAATCGAAGTGTTTTTGAGGAGTTGGAAGGCGAATTGGACGTTGCGGAAAAACCTGAACCGGTGCAAAAGACGTATGCGAAGCTCGACATAATGGATGCGGCTAGAAGCATGAAGCAGAGTCAAGAAGCTCTGGAAGATTTGACGGCGGTGTTGAAGGGGATGCAGGATTTCTGCGATTCGAAGCGTAATATGTTTATGCCAATCAGGGATGGATTGTGCCAGGCGCGTCGTGCAGTGGACGGTCTGGAACTTTACATGAGTTTCGCTGATTGTTCGTACCGAGATGCGATAAAACACGTGAGAAAGGAGGTTGGGAAAAAGTATTTGAAGAGGGCCAATGTGAGCAGAGACACGAGCCAAAGCGGGACTCAAACCGAAGAAGCTGTGGAGGCTGTCACTCCCCAAATTGGGAAGCGAGAGAGGGAGCCTTCTATGAGTCCCGTCGAGGCAAGTGCACCTAGACCGGCGACAAAGAAGCCGAGGACCCGCACTACTATAGCAGCGTCCTCAACTCCGGAGCGGAAAGGCGTGGAAGCAATTACCTCTGCACCCAAACCCACGAAGAAGAAGGAGCTGAAAAGGAGAGCTCGACCAGAGGCAGTCTTGATAAGACCGGCCGTGGGTTCGAGCAACGCTGAGGTCATAAAGGATCTCAAGAAGGAGGTCAAACCGGACGCCCTTGGTGTCAAAATCAGGGGTGTCCGTGAGACACGAAAGGGTGAAATCCTCACTGAGGTAGGCCCTGCAGCGGACGGTAGGGAAAAACTGTCTTCCGCCATCAGGGAGGCAGTTGGAGCTGAAAATTCCGTGCGGGATCTTGTTCTGCGCGTGGAGGTCGAGGTCCTCGATTTGGATTCGACAACTGACGCGAAGGAGGTGACGGAGGCCGTATGCAACCACTTTGGCGGCATTGATACGGACAAGGTGAAGGTGTTCATGACGAAGAGGGCCTTCAGGGGACACCTGAAGGCTTACGTGGAGGTCAGCGAGGAGCTGGCGTCGAGGTTGATCCGGACAGGACATCTGAAGGTGGGTTGGATGACCTGCAGAGTCCGGAAAAAGACCGAGAAGACAAGGTGCTTCCACTGCTTAGGCTTTGGCCATGTAGCGGTTGACTGCAAGGGTCCCGATCGGACCAGACTATGTTGGAGGTGCGGCAAAGAGGGGCACAAATCTGCGGTGTGCGAAAGTACACCGCAGTGCCACCTCTGTGCCACAAGTGACGAAAAGTCCTGGACAGACCATCGGCCCGGGACTATGAGGTGCAGGACTTTCCGAGAGGCAGCTTCGGTGAAGAAGCCTCAAGGACGCGCTGCCTAATGTGATATACCCAACCAGGATGCCGAAGGCCGACGAGCCCGTTGTGTGGTACCACCACACTACTGAGGACGATGCGTGCATCCTGGTTGGGCGTAAAAAAGAGAAATGCCAAGTTGGCTAGATATTGGAAGCCGAAGCACGGCTTAGTGGCGTTACTCCCGTGTCCTTGAAGTAATGCGAAAGCGGTTTCCGAGGACATGAGTTGGCAGGAAGAGGTGAGTTTAGTGGGTATTACCGTTTTTTAGGTCGAGTCCCACACTCAGTGCGTAAATGCATTCTCACCTCCTCTACAAAAAAAAAAAAAACCCTGTGTATAATATTATTAAATAATAATAATGATAATGATTAACAATTTAGGAATCGTTAATTTCCAGACGATTTAAAGTTATTTTTAATTAGTATACCATTAAGCCATTTCCCTTTCGGGGTAGACGTGACTTGCTCGGTTGGAAAATAGTAGTGTGTAGATGGGTATATAGGTATAAAGTAGATAGGTATATAGGTGTAAGGTATAGATATTTTGGATTGATCTGTAATCCTCGTGTTATTTATTTAAATGACACGTTCGTTCCGCAACACTGTTCCGACCCAGGTTGCTGATCAATTTCTCTAGCGATCACCCGAAGTGAATACTTAAAAAGTTGAAAATTAAAGAATAAATGTTCAAATTATGAGAAATTTTTTGGAAAATTTTTCAGAATATTTCACTCAAATGCACTGCAGTAGCTTTAATTTATTAGTGCAATATTTTACCTAACTTGGGAAATTCCGGAAGCTAAAATTTGGCCACATTTGAAAACTTATTAACTAACATCATAAATTTAGTTTATTTCTCAAAAAATCTCATTTCTCAAAATTATTCCTAAATAATTTTGCACTCCCAGTCCAAAAGAATGAATAGTGTCATCCCTAGCTCCATTTGGAAACTCATTAACAAACATCATAAATTTTGTTACTACTCAAACAATTTGTTTATGAAAGTTTATTAAAAATACTATTTCAACATATAAAAAGCAGAATATGGAGACAATCTCAAAAATGTCGTTTTTTAAATTTAACTTTAGAAATTTTGAACAGAGACCAAAACGGAAAATTGCATTTGCTTAAGTGTCGAAAAAAAGTTTAAACACTGAATTCGACAAATTTTGAAAATAATTATTCTCCCTTTAATAAATAATATGTTTGATATTACTGTCTCCAGACGTTTTACTACTGGCACTTAAGTTTTCTTTTTATTAACTTAAGCTTCAACCAAAATAGACTAATTTTCAAACAAAAAAAAAAAGGAATTTTTATAAAAAGAGTTGATATTTTAACCAAGAAAGATTTTTCAGTCGATAAAGGAAAAAAGTCTGAGCCAAAATGTTTAATAATTCAACATTAAAGAATTAATCGAAAAATGTATAACTTTTTATAATTATATAATTTTAGACAACTTTAGGCTAGAAAAACTAATTTATACATCGAAGTCTGTTCTAAAATCTATTTAAAAATTCGCTTAAAAATTTGTTTTTATAAATCATTAAAAAAATTTCCACGAATCTAATGCAAATTTTGTTATTTTTTATCTTGAAACTTGAATTTTTCCTAAAATTTTTTGAAAATCCGGCAAAATAAAAAAAATGCTTCAAAACCTTCCAGATTCTATTTTGAAAATTTATAAAAATATTTTTTTAAATTAATTTTTCAAAAAATAATACATTTTTAGTTTTCCTAGGAATTTTAATTAAAAAAATTTTATTCTTTTGAAACCTTTCAAAATGCTTAGAAAGCTTTTAAATGTTATGTTCAGAATCTTCAAAAATGTACGTTTTGTTTTAAATGTGATGAAATCTTTTCAAGTTTTAAATTATTTTGGAATCTTTTCAAAATTTCTAAATATATCTTATACTTGATCGAATTTTTTCCAAATTAATAAGTCACTAAACATTTTGTCAGTTTTTAATGAAAATCACTTTTTTGGGTTCAAATTAATTATTTTTGACCGAAAATTAAACTATTCCATTTTTGGTTGAAAATTAATTTCTTTGGTTGAAAATTCCTTAATTTTGAATAGTTTTGTGATAATTCATTTATTTTATTACAAATTAATCTTTTTGGGTGCAAAATTAATCTTTTCGGTTGAAAATTCAACTGTTTGGTTACAAAAATTTATTTTGTAAAAATACATTTTTGTGGTTGAAGACTCATTATTTTAGTACAAAATTCATTTCTTTCGTTGAAATTTTTACTGTTCTGTGGAAAATTCAATTTTTGCTTGATAATTGATATTTTTCAGTTAAAAATTCAATTATTTTGGTAGGAAATTCATATTTTGTGTTGAAAATTAAACTTTTTGGTTAAAAATTCAAATCTTTGGGTTGAAAACTAAACTGTTTTGCTAGAAATTTGTCTTTTTGGATTGAAAATTTAACATTTTGGCTGAGATTTTTTTTCTTTATTGACTGCAAAATCTTTCTTGGTTAAAAATTCAACTCCTTTCTTGAAAATTCCTTTTTCTTTGGTTTGAAAATTTTTTAAATGAAGAATAATTATTTTCAAAATTTGCCGAATTCAGTTTAAAAATTGTTTTCGACACTTAAGCAAATACAATTTCGTGTTTTGGTAATGTTCAAAATTTCTGAAGTTAGATTTGAAAAACGACACTTTTGAGATTGACTCCACGAAAATCCTTTATATTCTGCTTTTTATGTGTTAAAATATTATTTTTGATTAACTTTCATAAACAAATTGGTAAAGCAGTAAAAAAATGTAGGATGTTTGTTAATGAGTTTCTAAATTAAGCTAGGGACGACACAATCCATACTTTTGGACTGTGAGTGCAAAATTATTCAAGGATAATTTTGAGAAATGCGACTGTTTGAGAAATAAACTAAAATGACGTTCTTTATTAAGTTTTCAAATGTGGCCAAATTTCAACCAACCAATAAATTAAAGCTACTACAGTGGATTTGATAAAAATACTGAAAAATTTGTTCATAAAATTTAATATAAGCTTGAACATTTCTTCTTTAATTTTCAATTTTTTAATTCAAATACCATATCGTTGGAATCGTTATAATCAGCAGATTTTGAATATTATATTTATCAATGACCAAGTGCTAATTTGAAAAAATGTTATATTCCCCATTCTAGTCCTCATTAGGTACAAAGGACTCCCGCTGACCAGGATCGGCAGCAGCAGTTCAGCTGAGTGAGGGGAAGCCGTGTATTGGGGGAACCGTTCGCAGGTCCCAGGGCGGAATTGTCATCTGCCCTCTAACCATTCTTTCGGCGGTCTACCTCTGGGCATTCTGCAATTTACTTTACCTTTATACACCTGTTTGGTCAGTCGTTCCTCTTTCATTCTTTCAACATGTCCGAACCATCTTAGCTGATTTCTTTCCCATATGTCAACTAGTGTCTCTCCCGTACCACATTCTTTGAGGATTATCTCGTTTCGGACTTTGTCCATCAGTGTTTTCCCGCATATTGTGCGCAGAGGTTTCATGCCAATCGCGTTAATTTTACTCTTGTCCTTTTCTTGACATTCCATGTCTCTCTATCATATAGTACAGTCGGTACAAATATGGAATTATGTATGGCCATTTTATCTTTTTTTATTTCTGAGAATGGACCATGCTCTACCGACAACATTCTCACCCTCATTTATGCGCCTAACTAAAAACAAGTGAAATTTCAAAGGATTTGAGAATAAAAGTAACAATTATTAATAAAATATTATTTATATATAACATTAATAAATATTAATAATAATAAAATTAATAATAATGAAATTAACAATTCTTGAATTGTTAATCATCGTGAGAAGTTGTAGGCTCCGGAAGCTACGATCATGGTTCTTTAAAAGCAACCAATCCCGACGCAACTGGAACGTGTACGTCATCCGCTTCTGCTCCTTCTGTCCTAGAAGGTAAGCAAGAGCGGGAAATTTACGCGAGAAAACATCGGGCAACACTGTTCCTTGGAGTCAGGTCTCTAGCCGCGGATGATCTTACGCGGCAGACGGGACAGTTGGAGATGAAGTTTCACCTCTGGATACTTTTTTAGAGCTACCAATCTTTGTAGAATGTTATGAGGAACAGTGTTGACGGACCAGATGAAGTGATCCCAGAAGAACAGCCTTTTGCATCCGGTTCGCGATGGAATGAGCCTGACGCTGGCAAGCCGGAATCTTGTTGAGTTGGCTAATAAATGAAGCTTTCATACCTCCAAGACAGCCGATTATGAGAACTACAAGATGGACTTTGAAGCCTTGGTACAGCCTGCTCAGCTCGAAAAGAAGTGCTTGATATTTCGCCCGTTTTTCTTCCTCCTTTGCCGTGATATTACCATCGGCTGGTGCCGAGAATTCAATCACGTAAATGATCTTGTTCTTCAGATCTTAGAGGACAATATCAGGCTTCGTAGCACTGATACGTTGAGTGGTCGAGAATGAGAAATTCCAGTAGATCTTACACTGATCATTCTCCACAACGGACTCGAGTTCCCCCTGGGCGTATGACAAGACGGGCAATAGATCAACACCATAGATGTGCCTCAGATGGTAATATAACACTTTTAGAGCCGCATTGTGTCTCTCTATGTACCCGTATCGTGCATATTTTGAGCATCCACTGAGAACATGTCCAAGTGTTTCTGGCTCTTGCTTGCACGCTCGGCAGTTGGTATCGCCTACAGGTATATTCATTATGCGCTCGCGGTAAACTAAGGTGTCTATAACGCCATCTTGACAGGCAAAAAGAAATCCCTCGGTCTCCGATTTTAATCCAGCAGACTTGAGAAACATGTTGGACAGACCCATCGAGAGCTCTTCTCTACGTATAATGCCGTAGAATTTACCATGAAGGGGCTTGTCAGCATGTTCTTTTAGTAGAAGCGTATGTTCTGCTTCCTGTACACGACTTTTGAGCACCAAAGGTGTTAGTGATGCTAGGCCATGTGTAGTGTCGCTGGAATCAAATGGGAGGCCAAGCTCCTCTGCGGCCCTATCTGCGGCACGATATAGAAACGCCGCAGCATTGACGACTTCATGTTGATGTACTAGTCGCATAAGAAAATCTGTGCTATTTAGAACTGAGCAGGCTGTAGCCAGAACCGTTCTGCGATGAAGACACTCTAAGCTCAGCAAGCCTCTACCCCCTTTATCTCGAGGGAGGTATATTCGAGGTACGGAAGATCTAGGATGATGACTTCGATGGATTGCCATCATCTTGCGTGTGCTTCGGTCAAGTTGCTTCAACTCATCGACGTTCCATTTTACTGCACCAAACGTGTAGAGCAGTATAGGAACGGCCAGCAAATTGGTCGCCTGGATCTTATTCTTTCCAGATAATTCGGAAGCCCAAATTTTTCTGAGAATTTGGCGATACCTTTTTCCAAGGGCCGTTTTTAACGCAAGCACATCATGGGTTTCCGCTTGCGGTATTCCAAGATATGTATATGTTTCTCCAATACCAAGATGTTGAATGGTATTTCCGCCGATGAGTTGAACATCCTGATCGTGACCCGATGATGTAGTTTCTAGTCTTCCTTGGTCATCATTATTATTATTATTATTATTATTAGTGATATAAATAATGATTATCAGTTTATAAATGTTTGATTTATAAATGATTTAAATTAAATTAAAATAATTGAAGTTTGAAAGGGTTTGTGTATAAAAGCTGTAACATCACAATTCTTGGTAATTAAACATTTTTTCAGTTTTAAATACATTTCGTAATAATTTAATTTGTAACGTTTTGTAGCAAAAATTGTGTTACTATTAATATTTTCTATTTTAAATTACTTCATTTTGAAAGGTTTTTAAGAATATTCAATTTTAAAGGTTTACAATTGAAATTTTTCCATTTGGAACGTTGATAATCATAGTGAATTTATTTTTTGATTTCAGAAAAATTTGTCTAATCAATTTCAATGTTAAATGATAATTTTTTACATTCTCATCTCAATGAGAATGTATTGGTTTTATGTGAAAGTTGTCTTTCACAGATTCCCTCAAATCTCGACGTTTTCGGACTCACTAATTGAAAAAAAAATGGATTTGACTTCGGTGTCTGCCTGTCGTTGTCGTCGTCGTTGTCTGTGAACACGATAACTTTCGAAGGAATTGTCCGATTGAATTGCCCTTTGGCATACTTTTTCAACGCCTAAAAATAAAAATGGAGTTCGTTACCCACCATTTTTGATCAACGGTTTTAGTTTTATCCATCGAAAATACTTTTTGGAAAATAAAAAATTCCATTTTCCAGCGAAACCATATGAGATACGAAAAAAATGTTCCGAGCAAAATTGTTCATCTAAAAAAATTCTACAAATTTGCTCAATACTATTTTTTTGATGAGACGCATATTTTTTATTCTAATCATGAAAAATTTCATTAATCAGTTGTGCGATATATCACAGATATAAACATATTGTTCGAAAAATATTTATTCGAACAATTGAAAAATTAGTTCCTTTTCCATGTGGTCATCCGCAATTTTTAATTTAAAAACATTAATATCAAATATGAAATCAATAAAAAAGTTTTTATTTTATCTTAATTAAAATAAAAAATTCATCAAAATTAATGAAAAATTATTAAAGAAAATTAAGAAGAAATTATTATTGACAGCTTAAAAAAGTTTAAACTTCAAATCGGATTAGTAGAGAATCTACGTATATTTACGATTACATTCTCAAACTCGCCAAAATGTCAGGGATTTTGTCCAACTATTAGCATTTTTAATTGTGGAATAGGCCAAGAAGAAATAGGTAAGTTGAAAGACAAAGGACATAACATCAAACAACTTCGAATTCAGTGAGATGTAATATCGTTGCACACTGGAAGGGGAAGGGTACACAGGTAGCCGTGGAGGAAAAGACGATCGCCCGCCCTGACGTACTGGTCTCAGGTACTGTGGGTGAATACATGACTACCCCGCCCTAGCTATAAACTTTACAATTCTCAAGACCTTTTTAATGTTTCCATTGTATAACACGAGCATTTTCTGAAGAGATTAAAAATTCCCCAATATCCTTCATATTAATTTTCAGAAGTAGATCTTTGTGATTTAAGATCTCTTCAGATATCTACTTGATATTTTTATTTAGGGATTACCTCTATTTTATTTCAAGTAAATATTTGTCCGCGTATGAAGTTTGCTATAAAACCTTATTTTTCGAAGTTTTCTTGGGATTTTGGCGAAAATCGTTCGAGTCATGGCAAAAGTAATGTAGTTTTTTGGATTTTGCTTTAAAAATCGCACATAAATCATGTCACCGCTTTTGTTAAGAAAAAGTTATCTACACTCACTTAGAAAACGATTTATAATTCTTCTATAAGAAAGTTGTTCCAACAAATCTGAAAAATGACACATGCATACATACATTGATTAGCAGTTCGAACTCGAAAGTTCATTGCCTCACTACCCGATTCGGGTAGTGTTTCTAGGTGGATATTTACTACCAATGTGGGCCCACCACACCCACGACGGGCCAACAGCACGCAGTATTCCTGAACGGTCACCCATCCAAGTACTAACCGCGCCCAACAATGCTTAACTTCAGTGATCTTACGAGAACTGGTGTTTTCAGCGTGGTATCGCCGTTGGTGATACATTGGAAATGACACATATCTCATTTAAATGTAAACATCAAATTATGTTGACCAGTTTTATTTCTCTTGCGTATTCAGCGCATTGTGCAAAGAAAATATTTTGCGATTTTCTCAACAAAAAAATAGGTTGACATTTTTTTAATTTTTAAAACAAGTATGAATTTTTCTTAAAATTCAAGATAATAACATTGATTTCGATATTGTTCTACTAGAAAAATAATTTTTAGAAAAGGCACTCAATGTCCTAAATGAGTGTGTAAATTTCAATTTTGACATTCGTAATAATATACATAATAAAATGTACAAATATTAACTATTTATATTTATTTATGCTTTTATTTTTCAAGAAAAAAATTAGGCAGGTGAGAAACGAAAACGAAACAATAGGAAATGTAAACAAAAACTCAGTTTCTGCGAAGAATTGTTCCGATATGTAGCAGAATGACTTTTCATATGTGTCCCACCGTATGCGCATGCCTTTTTCTACTTGTTAGTTAGTGGTCCACATATCCAGTAGAAAGTTTTTCTGAAATAAGTCTCGTGTTTTACGGGTATGCAAGGTGTCTAGCATCCTGGAAATCCTTGAAAACCTGGAAAAGTTGTTGAATGTTTTTACCTGGAAAAAGCTGGAAAAGCTCTTGAATTTTGCACACACCTTTTTAGTACTTGATTGTTCACTTTATCACGGTGAAAATAGCGAAGCTACTATCGAAAATATTTTAAAGCTTCTCATTTATTTCCGATTTTTTTCCACTTATACGACGATTTCATTAAAATTTTCTCAAATCTACTAATTTTTTTCTGTTAATATATGGAAAAAAAGTTTAATTCCGCGAACAATGAACTTTTATTAATTAGACTTTGTTAACATTTGACTGAGTTATTTCATACTATTTGTACAGTATGGCTGTAGGTCAGGAAAAACCTGGAAATCAGGGAAAAATCAGGGAATTTTATTGGCTGTGGAAAGTCAGGGATTTTGACAAAAATCTTGCAAAAGTCAGGCAATTTCTATAAGTGGCATTTTAAATAACTGTTTAGGATAATAAATTATACAATTTTACATTTTAATTTTAAATTGTGTTATTCCATGTATAAAATATTGTGTGCTAAAAATGTTCGAAGATTAACATTTTGGCATTTGAATATTAACAGCCAGGGTAAATGAAAAATTGGTCAGAGTAAAGTTACGGATTTCTGAAAATGAAGAATAGGGTTACTCTGATATAATGTTTTTGTTATTAATTTATTTGCCTCTTATTTTTATTCATTTTCTTCAGTTGTTTCCTCCTGTCGATTATACTTTTAGTTACAAATTTTATTATTTAGTTGCAAATTCAACAATTTTATTACAAAGTCATCCTTTTGTGTTTGAAATATCATCTATTACATTATTTATTACATGTATACATTATATATTATTAAAACCTAACATCTTTTTAAAATATTACATTATTCGTTGAAAATTAATTGTTTTTTGGTAAAAATTAATTTTTTAAATTGAAAAATTAACTATTTTATTTTTGGCTGAGAAGTGATTTTTTTACAATGAAAATTCAATTACTTGGGTAAAAGTTGAACCACTTTGTTGAGAATTAATTTTTTTCTTTCAAGGTTCAAATGTTTACTTGAAAATGTAACTATTTTGTTGAAATTTCGTTTTTTTAATATTTTAAATTTATTTTGTACCTGAAATTGTTAGTTATCCGTTTTTTGTTTAAACTTGATCTAGTTTAGTTGAAAATTCAAAAATTTGGTTAACGGTTCAACTATTTTGTTGAAAATTTTGTTTCTTTGTTAAACGTTAATATTATTTGTTTAAAATTAATTTTTTAGATCGAATATTTGAGTGTTCTGTAAAAAAATTAGCTCTTTTTGTTAAGAATTAATCTCTTCTAAAAAAATAAATTATTTGGTTAAAAATTTAACTCTTTTTAATTGAAGTTTAATCTTTTTATTTAAAATTCGATGATTTGGTTAAACATTCATCTTTGTAGATTGAAAATTCATGAATTTGGTTCAAAATTCAACTATTTTGTTGACAATTTAATTACTTTATACATAATTAAACTTAAATTAGCTTGACAGACGATAAGTCAGTCAAATTGCAACTAATTCTAACCAAAAAGATATTATTACACGTAGAATTGAACTCACTTTGATTATATCAACAGCAACAAATTATTGGATTGAAAAATGTCATTAAATTGTCGTTAAAGTTGGAAGAATATAAAACTTCAAAATATTTTCGATTTTAGCTTTATGATTTTTCACCATGGTAAAATGAACAATTACCGAAAAACGGTTTGTGACCATAAAATCAGATTTTGGGGGCGTATGAGAAATTTCGCATGACACATTTTTAGAAAGGTACCTGGAAAAATTCATTTTTGTCCTGGAAAACTTGGAAAAGTCCTGAAATTGTTTGTTTGCAGAAACGCTAGACACCCTGGATTTGTTTCCAAGTATTTTCCTTACATTCAGTATTTTGCCTATGTCTGAGGTCATAAAAGTAGCTTTTATGATTACCAAAATTATTTAATAATTATTTATATGTACAATTTTCCGAATTTTATTTTTTTGTTTTATGGGATGCCAATACATTATTTCTCAAGCAGATTGTATAGAGGAAATATTTGTCAATTTTCTATATTTCACTGCAGATGAGCAGGTAAGCTGCGTAACGGGAACTAAAACGAAACGGGAGGGTGCAATAAAAATGGTTAAAAATGGTCTGTCTCTCGTTGCTAAGTTTCTCTCTCTAACAGGTCAAACATTTTACGAACAGAATACTACCGATTTTCAAGTACGAGTTTGTACTTATATTTGCCAGGGGGCACTAAACTGTATTTCTGATTTTTTTTATAGATGTCGCTGCAATCATTTATGTCCGCAGCCAAAACTACCGTTTCCCCTTAAGTGAGATATTTACCGTTTTCAAGATTTCACATGAGAGAAAATGGTATTTTTTCATAGGACATTTTTAGACGTGAAAACTGTTATCATATCATTTTTCCGTATCTGTCGTTGTTTGTGAAAAAAATGAGAAAACTTGATTTAATGAAAAAAAATTCTCCTGGCTACAAAAGTTGTTTAGCGTCACAAGATTAGTATTATTAGTATTTTATGAAGTATCTTATGAAAGTACAAATTCAACCAAAAATTGACAAAAAATATAAGTATGGGTTTTTTAAGAAAATCGACCTTGAATATTTTCCGAAAAACTGTCGCCACTTTCTTAACTTTGAACCTTTTTTGAATTTTTCCGGTGGATTTCGAAATAGATGATAAACGCTATCAGAATCAAAAAGAAAACGGCAAATATCTCACTCAAGTCAAAAGTTATAAATTTTTAAAACAAAATTTAAGGTTTTTTGAAAAACAAAGCACACAATTCAAATACGCATAGCTTTGTGGACATTTTTTTCGCAAATCAAAACAATAAATACCACCTAATTTCCTCTAAAAAAAAAATTCTACTCCAGAGATTCTGTGACTTTAAGTGTAGAACTTGTCTGATTTGAAATGGATTCGGTCTGATATATAGATAAACGTTTATTTTTCAGCCTGCTGGCCTTAAAAAATTGACTGGCTTACACTTCCTTTTTTTACAGAATTTTCTTAAAACTAACCCTGAAAAACTAACATCCATCCATACCTTATCTCTAAGAACGCACGCTCTTATCGCCTTGCATTCCTCTCTTCGGCTCGATCGCATGTCCCTACTCTCTCGCATCGCCAAACTCTGCTTCCGCGGCTAATACCTAATACTTACCTACTATTTACAATATTTACAAATTATTTATACCTACTTCCTCTCCTATTTACAATCTTTCCTTCTCCATTCCTCTTCCTCCTTCCTTCTCTTCATCACCATCTTACCCAACACTCCCTTCACCCACGCTACTGCCCTTTTGTCCCCCCTTTCATGCATCAATACCTATATGCTTATCCCACTCCTTTCCACCTCTACGCACTCCTCCAACCCGTGCTCAACTCTTGCATCCCCCTTCTCACACAGTTCAAACATCCTCTTCTCCCTAGAGAGCCAGAACCTATTAAAACACTCCATGCACCCACATCTCATCCTCGCTATAAGCTCCTGACTTCCTTTCTCACATAAGTATTGCACTCTCGCCCTTGGCTCTCTTAGTCTCTCTTCCCCTGCTGTCTTCTCTCTCTCCATTCCGTTTTCCTTAACCAACTTAGCCAACTCATTGAAATGTTTGTTTTTTTGTTTCTTTTTTAACGTAATTGAAACAACGAACCTAAACAAACCAACCCGTACGAATCAACCCAAACTAACCGAATCTTTGTCTTTCATTTGGAAGCGCATTCCTTGAACAGGCAACAATGTCATTTTTCTACAGAGGGTCCAGAGACAGTGTGGCAACCGAGTGCACTGCTCGCTGATGGGCTCCGCCATTTTAAGTTTTCTTACACATATACTATAGATATATAGTATATACATATACTACACTATAGATATACCTCGGCGAACCAGTACATAAAATGGCGGCATCCGGCTAGTTTGCCACACTGTCTCTGGACCCTCTGTACATTTTTCGCCAATGCAACGCCATCTGGCCCAAATCGAAAAAAACTTTTCAAATAATACTTTCGTGTTTTTTGATGAGTAATCTGAATCGGTAATAAAAAATGTAGGTTCCCATTTGAAATTTTCAAGTCCCCCCCCCCTCCCCCCGCCCATACCCGGGGTGTGGGGAAAAATTTTGCGGGGTCGCTTTTCGCCCTCGAAAATCAAAACTTTTTATGAGGGACATTTTTTTCGTTAGATGCGTATTTCTTAAGATATTTCGATGTCTCAAGATAAAAGAATCACCCTGTATATATATATATATACATAATTAATGGTAAAATTGTAATTGTTCAATATAGTGTAATAATAATAATATGTGATCATTATTTGCTTATTTTCTATTTACCGTAATAATAATTATTATTGAAATTCATTATGATGAGTATTATGATTTTTAATTATTATAAGTTTTATAATTTATTATGAACAATTTTGAATGGTATATGGACAAGGGAAATACTAGGATTGCGAGCAGGGGGGGGGGGGTTAGACACTGCACTCGGGCGCAGGCTTTCTACAACCATCCCTGCTAATTAAGTTTTAAATTTTGATCATTAACTCATTTTTTAACTGTGTGAGTAGTGTGCAGTGATATACAGTCAAAAATCGTAACCGACGTGATCATTCTTTTGGCATAGCGACAGGGTAAGGTTAGGCAAAACGTTGCGTACAGTTTTATATCCACTCGTGCTTTCACGTTTGCTTCTCCGCCTATGAATTTTTTCTTGAGCTTATGATAAGTGACACATTCGAATGTGAAGCTATATACTGAAAGCAAACGCATGGAGCAGTATATTATAGATTTAATCTACATGATATGCTTACTTGCAGAATAGTAGTATTCAACGTGACTTTGACAGTTTGGCGGTGTCCATTTGGAAGCAAAACAATAACACTAGTGTTGGTAGCCATCACATCAGTTGTGCTATATCATTCCACACTAATTCAATGATTTTAGAGAAACGACGATTGAAAAGTAAATTACCAAGTAAATACTTTCACCGCAGAATAAAAAGAGGCCGAAGCTCTTCGACTTTATTTCTATGGTCTCATCATCCAAAAAGCTATGGTCTCGCCACGCGCATCTAAAAAAAAGTGAACCAATCAAATGGCCCGTAGGAATTCGTACAGCGACCTCCATTTTTAAAAGGACTTCAAGCGGGAAGTTTAAAGCAGGCTCAACGCTGCATGTGTTAATTGCAGAAAAAAGTCGAAAACAGTCTTATAAATAATCGTATAAAGCTAAAATAAAAACCAGGAAGATATGACTCATATTTATAAACAGTATAAAATGTAAAAGAGCGTACTATTGAAAAATTTGAAGTGCTTATTTGCAACATATTTGAAGAATTATAATCCCATACTATTCACATTATCGATTTTGGAAAGAACAAAGAGAGTTTTAAAATTTTCTTGTACTGTACTTTTTATTACAGAAATCATTATGAATAATTTGTACTAGTTGTGCACAGTCGGCTAAAGTAAGGGTTTTATTATCTATATTATTACAAATTCTAATAAATAATTAATAATTATTTATTAATTAATAATAACAAACAAAATAATCAATTAATACTGGATAGTTATAAATGAAATAATGAATTGATAATTATTAATTACAGATAGAAGAATTAATTACGGCAAATAAATCAATTATAATTATTGTAATCATCATTATAATTATTTTATAATTATTGTAATAGCAAACATAGTAAAAATATGAAGAATACAATACTACATATCTCAATAATTATTAATTACAAATACAATAATTAATTATGATACATAAATCAATTACAATTATTGTAATTTAAAATTAATAATTATAATGATTCGTATTAATTACTATTAAAAATGCTTTTCGCAGAAAGTGTTGCAAGTTTCACTATAATTTTTATCATTGAATGTACTTTTTGTATAATATTATAATAGCAAACACAGTAAAAATATGAAGAATACAATAGTAAATATACTTTTGTAATTAAAATTTTGTATGACTTTCATGATTTATTTAATGGTGTGGCAAAAAAGAGGTATGCATGGGAAAAACAAATTATGTTAAGCCTGCCTTGATTATTTGTAACGTACGTAGAGTCCTTAAATGCCCAAGAATTTATTTTGAGCAAATGCTCTCGAGAATAGGCTTATTAAGCACTTATGGTTTAAACAAATATATATCATAATTAATACATGTATTTTTTCAAAAACATTCTAGAGTGAACAAAACATATACCTTTTTTAAATTACAGAGTTGCTACAGGTCAGGTAACCTGACTAACCCGACTAATCTAACGAGTTAGGGAATTTTCGACAAATTGAAGTTGAAATTAATTTTATCATCATGGTTAAAAATCGCAACTATTTGGTTAAAAATTTATCTGTTTTGCTTGAGGATTCAAACTATTTTGTAGAAAATTTTTCTTTTCTGGTTGAATTCAACTATTTTTGGTATAAAATTAAAATCCTTTTTGGTAAAAATATAAAACATCACGTTTTTCGTTGAGAATTCATCTTTTTTGGTAGAAAATTCAATTACTTAATTGGAAGTGGAACTACTTTGTTAAAAATTCTTTTCTTTGGTTGACACTTCATCACTTAAGTTGAAAAAACTTTCTTTTGTTCAAAATTTAATTATTTTTTTGAAAATTCGAAGTTTGTGGGAAAATATTTAATCTTCTTGGTCACTAATTCATCTTTTTGGTTGGAAATTCATTTGAAAATTAAAATATTTGGTTGAAAATGAGATGTTTCTTATTTAGAATCAATTTTTTTAACCGGAAATTGTAACTTCCATTTTTTGTCGAAAATTTATCTTTTTTCATAGCATCTAATTCTTCTTGGTTGAAAATTACACTATTTCATTGAAAATGATGATACGGTCCTGGCCGTTTGCATAGTACGCACTGCGTGTCGCTCTGTACATATTGG
>CAKNYM010040981.1:0-18104 GCA_932195095.1 Andricus curvator
TTTTTATCTGAAGAACATTGAACATATGGTCGTTGCGAAGCGCGACGACCAAATTGCGCGCAGCAAGCGCGCTCAAACTTTTGGGTTTCTATTATACGATGAACAGAAACGAGCGTGAAGCGCGAGATTCACATGATGATCATACCAAATATCGAGCGCGAGGCGCGAGTGTCGTGATGAGAATGTGTTCCTTAAGGTCGATAGAACCTTAAGTAAAGTAGTTCTTATTTTTATGTAAAACTGACATAATTAAACCAAAAGCAGGTCATAACGATGAAGCTTACTAAGAGAGTATTAGCCTGCGAAGCGCGCAATAGCGAGCACACGAAGTGTGAAAACCTAGACGAAAAAAAAGCCCGAGCGCGCAGCGCGAGGTGAATACATTATCGAGCGCGAAGCGCGAGATCCAACAGGTGCGCGCCCTAGGCGCGCTGAAACTTGTGAGCGAAGCGAGCCGCGCGCGAGGCGTGCGATGAGAATGTGCCCGCGAAGCGGGCAGATTTTTTCAGATATTTCGATGTCTCAAGTTAAAAAAACACCCAGTATATACTTTAGGAAATATCTACATGTAAATTATGTTCAGTTCACAGATTCCAATTATCTACGGGGGTGATTTCAAGAATAAAAAAAAAAATTTAATTAAAAAAATTATTATTGTTTAAACAATATAGGGTATACGTACGTTCTGAGATAAGGAAATACTAAATATTCAGCGACATAGTATGAGAGATTCGAAAAATTTAGACTTTTCTCCACCTTTCCTGTGAACAGGCGCAAGTGAATGATTAATAGTTGTTTCAATAATTGAAAAATATCTTAAGCAAAAAAATATTACTTTTAACATTCGTTAATTGTGCCATTAATTGCAGAAAAGAATAACGTTTCACGATTTACAGAGAAAATATTGTTTAAACCAATGAAAATTGTTTAAACAAATTAGGATTGTTTAAACAAATTAAAATTTTTTTTTAAATTGCTGAATATCCTTTAGAAAAAATATTACTCTCAACATCCGTTAATTGTGTCATTAATTCCAGAAAATAATAACTTTTCTCGCTTTACAGAGGGAAAAATTATTTGAACAAATAAAAATTGTTTAAATAATCACCAAAGATCCTTTAAAAATATATTGCTCTCAACATTCTTTAATTGTGTAATTATTTCCAGACAATAATAACTTTTTACGATTTTTTGAAGAAAAAGTTGTTCAACCAAAGAAAAATTGTTTAAATAATGATCAAATATGTTAAACGAGAACTACTACTCTTGACATTCCTCAACTTTGTATAATTTATCCCGAAAGATAATAACTTTTCACGATTTACAGGGGGAGAAAATTGTTTAAACAAATAATAATTATCAAAACAATTAAAATTATTTAAAATATACTTAAAAACTCGTCACTTATCGAATAAAAATAATTCATGTTAAAAAAATTTCGAGAAATACCGTCTTTAGCATGAATTTGATAGAAACCGGCTATTTTGCATTTTTTAGGGCATTTCCCGGGCACAATAAAAGAGAATTTGAAGTGTCAAAATTAAAAGTTATTGGGTGGAAATTATTCCTTGAATACTCCTCAAGAGCTGACTCTACTTTAATTCACAAAAAGTTTATAACAAGTACTTCTTTTTTCCATTTTTTTGAAAATCGAGCTTTTCCCATTTAAAACCCCAAGTTAATTTCAAAAGCCCGGGGGCACGGTTTAACGTTGAAAAAAAATTACGGAATTTCTTTTTCTGGAAAACAAACAAAATGGGGGTGGGGTTTATCACCAAAAATCGAAAGTCGAATTCTTACAGGTATAAATTTGGACCACCCTAGTGTAGACTGTAGTAGACACTGGATGAAGACTTAGTGCTCCCAAATTTTGGATCTTTTTGCACTGCGCATGCGTCACGTCGTCAACCAGATTGGCTACCATTGGCTTGCTTATTTAAAATGATTAATTGTGCAAATAAATTGTTCATAACAAAAAGTCATTGTAAAACGCATAAAGATATTAGGAGTGATTTTAAATGATTATTTGTGATAAAAAAGGTATGTCTTCCTTTGAATTTAAAGTCGATCATTTATTTTTACAACTGGTCGCATGAAGGATTTAAAGCTCCAAGATTTAGATGGCGTGAAAAATGTTATTCACTTGCTACCTTATTCTGTTAGAGATCAAATTCCTTCAACAAAGTTGCACGATTGTTTCTTAGAGGAACATTTGTAGGCTTCACAATTTTGAGTAGTAGTAACTATTCCTACGTCTTTCTCAATCTTCGCAATATTACTTCTAATACACTTATTTCTATTCGAAATAAATTAGCAGACGCCTATTATTATATTGCAAAAAACTGGATGTGAGCAGACCTTATTTTCAAGTTCGTATTTGTGTATATAAAATATTTATAAAAATATTGAAATAAAATATAAGAATGTGTCTCAGAATAAAATAAAATGTGTTTCTTTTCATTACAAAAACATTGACATAAAAGCCATCTTCACATTTATAATTTTGATGAAAAAATAAACAGTTGTTTAGAAGTTATCAATTCAATACGAATACTTCTTGAAGCAGGTCTCCGAGATATTACGAATATATGAGTTTTTTTCTCTTCAAGTTACACAACAATTGTTGAAACAATTTCCTTATTTATTGAACAAAATTTATTATTCTGATATAGAATTCAGAATACTTCTCGTAGATTATTGTTAAAATTGCTATTTCTCATCAGAAATTTCATTTAAAATAACCATTTTTTTAATAACAATTTATAAAAAGTATTTTCGAATCAATCTCAATTTTTTTTTTATCTCTTAAGAGTGAACGCAAGTGAGATTTTTCCCAAGTTAAAAATTTAGTTTAACAATATATTTTATTGGTATAATTTGGAAAATACATCAGTTTTATCAACATAAATTCTTTATAACGCTGCAACTTAAAAACAGTGCGTCCTACGCAAAGAGTACAAAGGACCAAAAGTTTGATTTTTTGTTGATTTGTTATTAATTTCTTTAATCTAGAATATAATTCATTAATTTAAAAAATAAAAAAAACACAATTTAATTTTTAAACAGAAATGTTATCATGTGTCGTAGTAGTATGTAATTATTTATTTATACTACGTGTGAAATAGTCTGAAAAAAATTTTCCATTACATGGATTTTATTTTTTTCTTCCGTAGAATCGAACGGTGCAATTAGCTTGTTTGTTATACCTCAAAAATTTGAAAACATTATTTCAACATTTTTATTTCAAATAATTGAAAAACATATTTTTTTTACGTAAAATCATCCGTGGATCAAAAAATAATTTTTCATAAAAAATTACATTTTTCAATTATTTAAACAAAAGTTGTTTAAACAATGTATTTAATTTGTCATGCAAAGTCAGTCAAGCACAACGCCAAGACTTTTTACCGTGTTTTCAGCGCGAATGATTAGCTGAGGGGCTTGAGTGGTGAGGAATAAGTTAAAAAAACCTACCTATAAAAACCTATAAAACGACCTATAGGTATTTCTAATCCCCGCAGCGTGCGTCCGATTTTTCAGAGCGTAAAAAAGCGTGCGTTCAATATAAGTAGGGATTGTGTGTGTTATTATGTTAAAATGAATATATGAGTTGAAGATAATAATATTATAAATTTGAAAAATAATTTTTTATTCCTTTTTATTAGCATAATGTCTAGCTTGACAGTCTATGAACCCTTCCTTGACTGTCTTCGAGACTTGAATGTTGGTGTGTTGAGCGGCTTACAAATTTGTCTGTGATATTGACAATGCTGGAAGCAATCTAAGAAGTCTTATATTTGTTCAAGTACTATTTGCATAACGTTCCAATACGATATTTTCAAAAATTCAAATACTTCTAGACCTATTCTAAAGTCACAGACTCGGTCAATGAAAATTTCCATCACTTTTTTTCCGTGTAATACCACAAATCTTGGTTTCTCCAATTGTGTCCAAACGTGGTTTGAAGTCGCTGGGAGTAGAGGATAGCAAATAAGGTGCACTTTGGAGAATTTATAGTGGGGGGTCCACCATGCCAGGCACTTTGGAGAATTTGGAGTGGGGGTCCACCATGCCTGGCACTTTGGCGAATTAGGAGTGGGGGATCCGCCTAGCCTGGTACATTGGCCAATTTCGAGTGGGGGGTCCGCTATGCCTGGTACTTTGACGAATTTCGAGTGGGGGTGCGCCATGCCTGGTACTTTGGCGAATTTGGAGTGGGGGGTCCGCCATGCCTGGTACTTTGCCGAATTTCGAGTGGGGGGTCTGCCATGCCTGGTACTTCGGCGAATTTTGAGTGGGGGGGTCCGCCATGCCTGGTACTTTGGTGAATTTGGAGTGAGGGGTCTACCGTGGTAAGAATTTTGGTGAATTTGGAGTGAGGATTCACTGTGGCGTTCACTTTGGGGAATTTGGGGAAGGGGGTGCGCCATGGATGGTACTCTGGGAAGTTTGGAGTAGAGCGCCATTAACATAACCATAAGGGTTAACATAACCTAAAAATACAGAGAAATCTCTACTACGCATACCAGAAATATCAGCGTTCATACATCATTTACTGTGGTCAGTACTTTGGGAAATCTGGAAAGGGGTCCCTGGGAGAATTTTCGTGCTGTGGGATGAGGAATAAATTAGATAGGAAGTGAGACTTAGATAATCAATATAACGCCTTCTATCTAATCTAACTCTTTAAATGTAAGAAATTTTTATTCTAAAAATTAAATTATTTCTAAAAATCACAATTGAAAATTATTTTATACCAATAATGTATGAAAATAAAATTTGAAAATTTCGTTAATTCTTATATATCTAAATTATTTAAGCAAAATAATGCTACCTCAAATTCTTACTGGGTTTGGGGATTCGATAGTATTTGGAATAATAGAGGGATAAACGATTTAACATAAATGAAAAAATAAATTTGCCAAATAGGGAATAGGTGAAATTGACAATGCGGGGATGCGACGCGGTTGGCGGTCAAGTGCCATGTCACGTGCAGTGTACACTGTACATATACACGTCTCAGAATGCAGCGGTCCGGCGTCCCTGATAGAAGAACAAGAAATGGGCCTGGGGCCTGCTGCCCCCCAACGGTGGAAAATCGATACACCCTACACTGTAAAAAAAAATCAGCGAAATTTTACATCGTCAGGCGTAGGAAATAAAAGGACCCTGCACGAACGTGGTAACTTTCCGCGACGAGATGTAAAATCCCACTCTGTTGGGAATTTTAAAAAGTAGACCGTAACATTTCCATCCAGTGGTGAAATTTCGAAGCTGCTAATGGGTTTTTACCTAGCGAGAGTAACAATAACCTAAAAATTTCATGGGAAAACTTTGAAATGAATCCTTTGCAAATCTGACTTTCGTCTTTAATTGCTTTCTCTACATTTTTGCAGTACTTATAAAGTACATAGATTATTTCAGATACAAATATAAATTAATATATATACAACAAAATTTAGGTTCTGTTTCTACAAGGACGCCGAGACGCTTCAAACTTTTTCCACGCGAGTTTATTCAAATTGATTTAATATATATCTCTATCTCTGTAGAAACAGAAACAAGGACAATTTTTTGACACGCTTTGACACGTTTAGCGAATAACCGATTAAGTTTGAAGCTACATTGGATCATTGGATTGATTCATGGTTATCTACAATAATACATTTTATTATTACAACACTTGTTAACATCAAATGTAAAATCACATAATTCCAAACGTAAAATTACCAACACATTGTAATATTCAGTTCGGTACCGTGGAATCCTGCTACTTTAGTCCGTAAGATTACAACGACAGTTGGCTGAAAATTACCACGCTAGTGCAGGGTCCTTTTATTTCCTACGACCGACTGTGTAATTTTCAGTAACTAATGTGAAATAACATGCGCTGCCGCGGCGTATTTTATGCATCAGTGCAATTTTACCGCGACCGAATATGTAAAATTTCGAGGACATTTTTTACAGTGTAACTTCAGGCTTTGCCGTGGAGGTCAAGAAAAGCAAGTTACTAAATGGAAGAATGACGTCTTAAATTCCAAGTGACGCCACACTGGGGAACAAGTCAGAGAATTGGAAATCATAGTTTTTGTGTTCAGTTACATTGTTTTTATTAATGTTTCTTTACTCATGCATGTTTTAAAATACTAAGAGGTATCATTTGAAAAAAATTGTTAATATTCACAAAAATATCATTATGTTGGTAACAAGTATTTTACTTCTGCTGCAACATAGGAGATAAACATATTTGCCATTACAAAATCGCCAAATGAAAGTATAAATCAAAAAATCGTGTCGGTAATTGTTCTTTGACAAAAATTTATATACCGTTACTATTCGAAAAATTTACAAAAATATGACCAATATTAATCATTATTCTATTAGTTTGAACGAGTACTTTATTATATGTATAATTGCTTTAACACTTTATGAAAAGAAACTTTGAAAATTTATATTAAACCATAATATTTTAAGCAAATACATTGAGAAAATAAATGAAAAAAATTTTTCTACTATTTTCACAATTTACTACAAAGATTCGCTAACATTATTTTCTATATAAAAAGAATATTTTACTGTTTTAACTTAGTTTTACTTTCAAAATTCAAAATCTATCTGCTTTAACCCATATTACTTCCCACAAGTTTCTAAATGAAAAACAATATAAACAATCTCCCAAAATTGAGTACACAGAAACTAAAAAATTATTGCGAGCATAAATTACTGGCAAGAGAAAACTTCTTCTTAAAAACTTCTGTTTAAACTTATTATTATTTATTATCATATAATAAAATATGTTTACTTCAAATGAAAACGGAAAATTTATTTTGGATAAAAACGTTTGGAAGCGAGCGTTTTAACATAAAAAAATAATTTTTCTCTCCAGTCTTATTATGAATCAAATAAATAAATCGAAAATATATATGGCTTACGTGGAGAAAATTACCCGAACTGAAAATTATTCTTAAAAATTTTACATTACTGTTATCGTTATTAGGAATTATTTTTGCTTTTAATAAAAAATGCACAACTTTCAAGAAATATCAATTAAAAATATTAAGAATATCGCATCTAGTCGTCTAGGTTTTCTGAATAAATATCGAATATCTCGCAAACCTGGTTAATGATGAGGAAACGGGGAAGGGAACTGTCTATCCCGTGAAGGCTATTTATCTGTACGGCAAAGCTAGAAATACAAAAAACGTTTCGAAATTTCATGCAACTTTGAAAATATAGCCTAAACAAAAATATTTTAAAGGACATAATTCTTTTGTCCAAAAACTAAATTAGTATACTGTCGCTTGAACATATAAACCATTTTATATTTATTGAAAGACTCATTTAACGCATTCGGCTTATCTGTTTTTTTCAAGTTGAAAAAATCATTTTATACCAAACTGTGAATAAAGTAATTAGAATAACTGTAAAAATTATTTAAAAAATAGGACAAATTTTCATCACAAAGAATTATATACAGAAAAACGAACTTCCAAATACACTCTCTTAAACTGAACCAGTGAAATTGACACTGGTTCAATCAGTATTTTGAATTATCACTGGTGATGCAGTGATTTACCCACTATGACTCGATGAATCAGTAAGTGACTCAACTGAAAGAGCGTTACTGAATATACCAGTGAGGGTAAGTGATAGATTCAATCAGTGATATTATAGCGCTCCACGCGGGCAAGACATGAAACTCCAATCCCTGGTACGCGCGCGTCGCCAGTCAGCTATTGACATTTCTCGAGTGAAAACGAACCTTATTGTGTACTAGTGTTTGTGTTATGAACATCTGGCGCCTGGATGCAATAAGCAGGGGATGTAATATCTTTCGCTTGAAGGTGGGAAGGCCTCTGGCCACTTTAGTTTGATTTGGGCGACGGGATACCTTGACATAACGACGGGCCTTCCCACAATTAGGCACAACATATTATATCCCATTATATCACAGCCCGGCCTCCATTTATTGTTCTGAGAGTAAATTGCGGATTTTCAAACATAATTATGCAACTGTTACTTTTTGTCTTGTTACTGTGACGAATAATAAGTATCATACCTAACTATCTGACAGACGACAAGGCGTACGACCAAATGACTACTGGTACTGGGAAACCAGTGAACCTCACTGGTTAAACCAGTGCCTGAATTCCACTGAGTGAACCAGTGAATTCTCACTGATTGTCAGTGACACACTTCTGGCTGTTCAAACCAGTGACATTTAACTAGAAATCAGTAAGATTTCACTAGTTCATTTTGAGAGAGCACTGTCTTGAAATGTAGTAGTAAAATCTCACTGGCTGAAACAGCCAGAAGTATGTCATGGACCATCAGTGAGATTTCACTGTTTAATTCAGTGGAATTCCGTCATTGGCTTAATCAGTGAGGTTCACTGATTACACAGTGTCAGTAGTCATCTGGTCGTACGCGTAGTCATTGTCAATCGTTGTCACTCGAGAAATCCAAAGACCAGACCGACGACATGCGCGTACCAGATGACTGGAGGTTCATGTCTTGGCCGCGTGTAGCGCTGTATCACTGGTTGAATCTATCATTTGGCGTAACTTGTATATTCGGTAACGCTGTTTTAGCTGAGTCACTTACTGGTTCACCCAGTCAAAGACGGAAAATCCCTGGTGCACTAGTAATAATTCAAAATACTGATTCAGCCATTGACAATTTCACTGGTTCAGTTCAAGAGACTATTGACAATTTTCTGTGCAGATTCGTCAGGTTCGTATGTCACACTTTTCGATGGGTGTTCAGAATTCGTCACTTTCTACTGAATTCTAACTTGTTACCATGTAATTAAATTTTTTTTCTGAAAACACTGGGAATTTCAACAAATTCTAAATGGCACCAAATAAAGTGTTAGTTACTGTTACCCAGAAAACGGCTCAACTACAATAGAAATATGTAAAAACTCCAACTATAATATTATTGTACACGCCTACCCTCACAACTATTCAAATATGTTTAGCAAATGAGAGAGGCTAGTGGAAGTACGGTTCGTCATATGGGAATGTCGATGAGTCAGAAAATCTGCTCTCCTAATCGCTGAACCAGTGAAATCGACATTGTTTGAAGCAGTATTCTGATTTATCGACGAGATACCAGTATGAGATTCCAGAGATTTACTGGTGAACAAGTAGTAGACATAGAGAAAAGCTGAAAATATTTTCACTAAAGTAAACTAGTGATGTACTAATAAAAAAGTACCTTCTTAATCCTTATCGTGGCGCCACATTCACGGAAACAAAGGCAAAACACTCGCACAATATTTTGCATAAATAACTTTAAGATTCCTTATCACTTCAATTACACATTTCACGTAAACATTTTTAAGGATATATATTGATCTGACCTTGAATTTACGTCAAAAAGGCAGTCTACAGGTATTTTCTTAATAATAAGCAGAGGCTATACAATACGTGATTTTGTGATAACTTTTTAGTCCATTGGAAGAGCTTGCTCAATTGACACTACAAAAAAAGATTTAATTGAAATATATGTTGATAGAACGGTGGTTGGTTTGATAATGTCTTTCAATGAAAAAGTTACCAGCAATAGAATAACAATATTATTTTAAAATATTGCAGATGTGGAAGAAAGAGTAATATTCCATCAAGGTGAAAATATTTGGTCTTGGTTTTGTCTTGAATGTCTTCAATATGTCTTCAGAACCATGTTGTCTGGTTCCGTCTCACTAGCTAGACATTGGATATATACAGACTTGTCTTGCATTTATGGCTGTAACAGTGCCAAGACAAGACCAGGTATACTTTTCTTGAGACACGGAAGCATAATTTATGTATTGTTTTTATCACTACGTTTATTTAAAAACTATCTGTCTCTACAACCTCCCGTGTAGAAATTTGGTCATGGCCCAAACAGGGCCCACCCTTGGCAAAACTAGGCCCTGGCCTGACGATCTAGCCTGGGCCAAGCTTGAATGAAACGCCAAATCTGTCCAGGGCCAGGTTATATTGCCAGGCTCGATCGCCCAGCTTGGCCCAGGCTTGGCCCTAGTTTATTATCGATTCACAGCCATTGTTAATTTTTTAAATTAAAAGTCGAAATTAAGGAGAAATATTTTTTATTCAAATTTGAAGTTATATATGTATTATTTAATAATTGATAATTCGATGAAAAAGTTTTCTCAATTTGAGGTTAGAAGTCACATGTAATCTTGATGTGAAAATATTATTTATAATTAATATAAGTACTTACTTGCACTTTCACCGCGTAAATATGAGATACTGCCGAGTGCTCGATGCCTCCGGAATCTCAGAGTGCTTTTTATTTTAGGCATTTTTATCGCAATTTAATTTCAATGATGATTTGTATTTTGTTCATCGACCATCATTATCAGCACCATCACCACTATTCTCAATCACTCACACAAAATTTATAAGTTCAGTTTGGCTCAAATTATGACTAGAATTACCTGTTAAGATAGGGTAAGGAGAGGCAGCGCCGACCGGTGGGGCAAAGGTAACTTTGCTTATAACATCGCTATTATTTAACAATTGTCATTCTACTTTGCATTAAATAAATCTGTTTTATTATAGAGATAGCGTTACTTCCTGATATCTTGAAAATTGACGTTGTAAAAGAAAAATTATGCAGAAAAGAGTTTTGACAACGAAAGAATGGAAGATTCGCTGGCAGAAATGTAAAGTTTTCGACGTTAATGGCAATACTTACAGTATGAAAATTTTATATTTTGACAGATAAAACAATATCACATTATGTCATTATAATAATTGAACGTAATACAAGTCCAAAGTGTATTTAATATCGTAAATAATTGAGGCCTCACCAGTGGGGCAAGCCCGACCAAAATAATAGTTTACACGTGCTTAGGTTATAAACGTATCATAAGTTTGGTCGATAAGTCATCGGTAATGTAGAACAGCCACTTATCTTCTGGGCTACATGCAAGAAACTCTATTATATATTATTATTTTCAATCCGGTCGGTAGAGCGGGTGTTCTGTACTGGTACGGTAGAAACCTTTGCGCGTACTCCGTCTCTAGTTGAATGTCAACTAATAAGAGGTTATATCACAGCTATCACTATTTTTATTAAAAATAACTTATTCTTCTTGCTGAATATGTTTAAAGGTAATTTTTCCAATACATAAAATACCACAGACGCGGAACATCATGTTTTCCACTCTTCAGATGTTTTGATTTTCATAAAAAGCTGCGGTTGGCTTTGCCCTCCGGTGTGGGGCAAAGCCGACGAAATACAGCTTGTCAGAAATAATTCAATTATTAAATCATTGTTTTATTCATATAATTGTTACTTATAGAAATATGATGTACAATAATGTAGGACTCGAAATGGGAAAAAAATGGATCAATTCCACATCTTATTAACTTTAAAAAAATCATTGACTGTTAACTGGTCGGCGCTGCCCCTCCTTACCCTACTTTAAGAATGTTAATTTATACCAAATTAGCCAGTTTGTAAAGATTCACACTCGAAACTCCAAAGTAATAAGTAAACAAAGAGAATAGTACTACGCCGTCTGTCGTCAAGTTTTGGAACTTTGACACTAGCTGGGCCCAAGCTCGAGCCATTGCAAAATTCGAGCTAGATCCAGGCTAGGGGCGCCCAGCCTGGCCCAAGTCTGGAACATGGAAAAAACTTGGCGATTTCTGCACGGGAGGAGTACAGTTTTCTTTTTAAATTGATATTTATAATACCATCTTAATCTTCTAAACATCAACGCCTACTGTTTCAATAAAGAAGAAGTATAGCAACACCAATTTACCAATTCTACGAATTTACACCTCCTTTGATGAAGAAGACAAGGATAAATATTGATAATAACAGCATCTATGATGAAGAAGATATTGCAGATTAACATATTATCGATCATTTCGAATGGATCAGAAACCTACTCCGATTAGGGATCGCCCATAAATTACGTAAGACGTTTTTCTTTTGTTTATATCGTTGTGTCCTTTTCAACTTCACATCAATTTTATTCTCGTCTTTATTTAAACAAAAGAAAAACGTCTTACGTAATTTATGGACGATCCCTTAGGAACATCACAGCTAATAAAAATTAAATTTCGCATTTGTTTATGTATCAGGTGCTTAATGCAATTCAAGTATGGATATTCTTTCAGTAAACATGAAGTGGATTATCAGTGAAACTTATACAGACATTTCATTCAATATAAAAAACTATATCTCAGTGAGAGACTTTGCTTCTATTTTTTATGAGTAAATTTTAAAGAAAACATACGTGTGCATGATTGAGTTTTTATAGTTGTAGTCAAGTATGCGAAATATATGTAATTGAATGCAATACTGAGCATTACCTTGTAGTCTCTAAAATAAACTTAGGGCGGGGATGAAGAAGAAAGAGAACAAAAAAAAACGAAACAAACACGAATAAAGATTGAAAATTTACAGAAACCGGAAGTGCGAATAGAGTTTCAAAATAAGTTAAGCGAACGCATAGATAGGGCAACTTGGGAAGCGCTCATAAGCAATAAAGATATAGAGGGCGCGTGGACTTTGTTACGGGATATCATTGTTAAGGGGTAACACCACTCTAGAAGCCGAAAAAAACACTAGATTTGTGAATTATTTTTGAGAATATTAAAGAGGGAATAGGATTTCTTTTCAAAGAAGGGATGTTTAAGCATATATTGAAGTATGGAAAAACATTTTTTTATTAACATTTTTATACAAAGTGGCGCCGATGCAGCTCATTTCGCCAAATGCCTTTTTTTAAAACGTCTCCACGGGCGGACGGATTACATGAAAAGTATGAGACCTGGACCGAAAAACGAAAAAAATTCTTAATCTATATACCATTGGCTTAGGTACTACGTAGGGGTTTTCGTTTAAATCAAATTTTGTAAAAATGGCACGACTTTGAAAAAAAAATCGATTTTTCGCAAAAAACAGGCTGAAAATTATTGATAAAACTAAAAGTTTACGACCAATCAAAAAACGGCTACGTAGTACCTCGAAGAATGTAATTATGAAGCTACTGTCCAAATTTGAAGTCAATCTGATTGCTGATGCCCGAGTAATCTGTCCGCCAGTTCGAAAAATGTGGTTTCGAGAAAAACGCGTTTAAAGTTTTACTAACAGAAAAATCCATGAAATCTCAGCAGCGTTTACTGATTCACAGACACACCTATACTATTTTTAATAGAAATCAGCGCACTCGAGTTGACACCTGAGGAACCCTAATGACCTCCCACTTACCATTTCGACAGGTAAAAGAAATATAAAAGCGTTGGATCCGAGTGCGCCGCTGAAGCGCTCAGTACACGCTTCGAGGCGCTTCGGTGAAATCAAGATTTCGACCTGTTAAATTTTTGTTTTTAGAATGGGACCAAGTGCACATTGTTTTTAGGCCCCTAAAGTACATTTTAAGCTAAGAAAAAAAATCGATTTTTTGAAAATCCTAGAGTGGTGTTACCCCTTAAAACTGCAATTGAAGTGTGTGGTACGGCGATTGTAGGAAGAAAATCTGGTGATGCATGGTGGAATGATGAAATTGAGGCAGCCAAAAAAGAAAAGAAAGAAGCGCACAACAAAACGCTGAACATGACAGGTCTTAGCGATGAGGAGAGAAATAGGCTCAAAAATGATTACAGGCACAAAAATAGGAAAGTTAAACGACTAGTCAAAGAGAGTAAAGAGAAAATCAGAGCAGAAGAAGAGAACAAAATACAAAACAGCTTTGAAGGAATTATGAAACTATTATATGAACAGTTGAAGGAAAGTAAAAGTACAGAGTTTACCAGCATGAGAAACAGCAAAGGTGAAATGCTATATGATATAGACGGGATAGTAGACGCTTTAAAAGACTCTTTTAAAGAATTATTAGGAGGTGAAGATATAGGACAACAGAACTGCGACATAGAACATGATGCATTAGAAAACCCAATTGAAAAAGTCTGTGTCACTGAGGTTAGAGATATAATTAAGAACTTAAAAAACGGTAAGGCTGCTGGCGTAGACAGTATTAGCGCTGAAATGCTTAAATACGGTGGCGAATACATACCTCACAGGTTGTGCGAATTGATATCGAGATGGGGGAAGTCCCAGACGATTGGAGAAAAGCGATTATCGTACCAATATACAAAAGAAAGGGAGATAAAAGCTCAAAAATACTTAAAAATACTCATTCGTAGGGTAATGAAAATTACAGAAGAAAATATATGGGAAGTCCAAAGTGGATTTATGCCAGGAAGATCATGTACAGATCAGATATTTAGTTTAAGACAGATCACAGAAAAAAGCTTAAGAGTAGGAAAGAAAGTTTTCTGTGCATTTGTTGACCTAGAAAAAGCATTTGACAAGGTAAATAGAAGTAAACTTTGGGAAGTCCTTAAAGAGTACAAAGTCAATGAATGGCTCCTACAAGCAATAAAATCAACATATACAGGTAGTAAAGTGAGTGTAAGAGTAAATGGGAAACTGAGTGACTGGTTCGATATTATGCAAGGCGTAAAACAAGGATGCGTTATGTCCTCATGGCTATTTATCATATTTATGGATAAGTGTCTAAGAATGGCCCTCTTCGACGAAGAAGGTGTAGATCTCGAAACAGTGAAGGTACGTGGGTTAGCTTTCGCAGATGACAAGATTATTATGGCTGAATCAATCGAAGACTTGCAAAGAATGTTGAATAAACTTAATACAAGCATGAAGAACATGTGCCTTAAAATTAACGTAAATAAAACAAAAATCATGGTGTTTGAGGGAAAAACTGAGAAAACAATGTGCAACATTGTCCTAAATGATGAGAGATTAGAACAAGTTTACAAGTATGTATATCTGGGTAGCCTATTCACTAGCGACGGAAAAATAGATGGGGAGTTAGATAGGAGCATAAATAAGGGTAAGCAGGTTATCGGTAGAGCAGGGTCCATTCTCAGAAATAAAAACATATCAAAAAAAGCTAAAATGGCCATACATAATTCTATATTCGTACCGACTGTACTATACGGTAGCGAGACATGGACCTGTCAAGAGAAGGACAGGAGTAAAATTAACGCGATTGGCATGAAACTTCTTCGCAAAATATGCGGAAAAGCACTGATGGACAAAGTTCGAAACGAGATAATCCTCAAAGAATGTGGTGCATAAGAGACAATAGTTGACACATGGGAAAGAAATCAGTTAAGTTGGTTCGGACATGTTGAAAGAATGAAAGATGAACGACTAACGAAACAAGTGTATAAAGGTAAAGTAAATGGCAGAATGCCCAGAAGTAGACCGCCAAAAGAATGGTTAGAATCTGTGAATGAGACACTAATCCGAAGAGACATAAGAAGCCATAGAAACACGAGAGCTTGCATAAAAAAATGCATGGACGTGAAGGAAGATAGAGTAGTATGCCAGGACAGAAAAGGGTGGCGACAAATAGTTTGTAAACAGAGTGACAATATAGTGAATTACGCCTGAAACAAAGACCTTGGATACTAAATGGGCCCAAGTGGGGAACCACACATAACAATTTTCTGAGGCTCTTCACCCGGGGTGATCGCTAGAGAGATTGGTCAGCAACCTGGGTCGGAGCAGTGTTGCGGAATGAACGTGTCATTTGAATAAATAACACGATAATTCCAGATCAATCTAAAATATCTATACCTAACACCTATATACCTATCTACCTTATACCTATATACCCACCTTACACACTACTTTTTCCAAACCGTGCAAGTCACGCCTACGCCGAAAGGGAAATGGCCTAATGGTATCATAATAATAATAATTATGTGAGAAAAATTTATACAAACAAATATTCAATAAATAAAGAATAGTAACAAGGTAATTGTGTGGGTGTGTGTAACTTACATTATGTACTGTGTACTTAGGATTAAATGAAATGACAATTACCTTGTTACTATTTTTTATTTATTGAATATTTGTTTGTATAAATTTTTTCTCACATATTAATTACATATATTTCACACACTTGACTACAACTATGAAAACTTAATCATGCTCATGTATATTTTCTTTCAAATCTACTTATGAAAAATCGAAGCAAATTCTCCTACTAAAATATAGTTTTTTATATTGCATGAACTGTCTGTATAAGTTCCAGTGATAATCCACTTCATATTTACTGAAAGCATATCCATACTTGAATTGCATCAAGCACCTGATTCATAAACAAATGCGAAATTTAATTTTCATTAGCTGTGATTTCCCTAATCGGAGTAGGTTTCTGATCCATTCGAAATGATCGATAATATGTTAATCTGCATCATCTTCTTCATCATAGATGCTATTATTATCTATATTTATCCTTGTCTTCTTCATGAGAAGAGGTGTATATTCGTAAAATTGGTCAAACTTGTTAAAATTAAGAAAATTGGTGTCACTATACTTCTTCTTTATTCAAACAGTAGGCGTTGATGTTTAGACGATTAAGATGGTATTATAAATAGCAATTTAAAAAGAAAACTTTACTTCCTTTGTAAATTAACTGGCATTCACATTCTTATAATAATCCCCATCGGGATCATAGTTTTGATGATAACACAGCCACACACAAAAAAATCTCTTTCGGGTCTGGAGGTCAGACCATGTTTACTATATGTTTTCGGGGTGGCTGAATCCGAATCCGTAGTCGAAAAAACTCCAGCACGTCAGGGTTTTGATTGTCAAAGAAACTCGTGAAATTTATTCATCCGACTTACGTGTCTCTGCATTCAGTGTGTTTTATGATGCAGAGGGTCGGATCCTCAGGATTCGGATTCAGCGACCTCAAAAAACATATAATAAACATGGTCTGACCCCCGAATTCGAAAAAAAATGTTATGAGATTTTTTAAGGTTATGTCATAACCCTGAGGTGCTGAGGTTTTTTAAACCTCGGATTCGGATTCAGCGACCCCAAAAACATATAGTAAACATGGTCTGACCTCCAGACCCGGAAAAATATTTTCTATGAGGTTTTTTGAGGTTATGTCAGAACCATGACTTGCTGGGGGTTTTTGGACCTCGGATTCGTATTCAGCGACTCCAAAAACATATAGTAAACATGGTCTGATCTCCAGACACGAGAAAAGATTTTTTTGGTGTGGCTGTGTAATATTCACCTGATCCATCTGAATTGGTAGATCAATACTCACACCAGAACTTATTTAATGTTTCTCCTCTGGACGTGGTTCATACTTTCCTATAATATATTCATCATTTTTGTTTTTACGTATATCAAAGCACAATGTTAAAAACTAGTTTTTGTCCGACCCCCCTTGAAAACGCGCTATTGCATGCACGTGAAGCAGTCGTAATGTGGCCGCTTCCAGCCCAGTGACGTTTGCACATGCGCACTCCGCCGCCAGGCAGACATGAACCTTTACGCCCGCTACATAAAACTTGACGCCCGCTACACATACACTGCACCATGCAAGTGAGAATATAGAGGAAATTATCTTTATCTTTAAAAAAATTGTAACGGTGAACCCCACAGTCTCCCTTCTGCAAAGTAGGCTATTTCTCCCTTTCACTTATAATCTAAAATTGTCAAGTTCACCAAACATCCTCTATCTGCTTCACATGCTTGTTTTCAAGGAGGCTAGGACAAAATGTATCGTGTGAATCAAGGACATACGGATATTTTGCCTTCTTTACGCCCTCGATACACAGTGTACTATTCTTTTCCTTAAGGAAAAGAAATAATTATTTCTTTGATGAAGAGTAGTACTACGATGCATTCCAAGTTATTCTGTATGTTTAGCTCGTGATACGATACCAGACTATTTTGATGTCTTAAGACGAATATTGGCAACAGACAAAAATTGATGTCTTGAGCCAAGATTATTTGTTTTGAAAAGAACGTGAGAGATTCATAACTAAAAGAGAAGCATAAAGGCTGCCAAGGCCTCCGAGGGTCATCACTACCCAGTAAAAAAAGTTGCATAGATATAACGCGAAAACGAATTCAGGTTAGGTTTGGTGTATTCGATTTGCTGCTACAATCGAATTGGACCTTTAAATTCAATTCTGCAATGCATTAGGCTCTATTCGGCCGAGTTTATTTTGTGAAATGAGGTGAAATTACACGGAAAAAATTTATCCGTAAAAAAGTCACGAACTAGTAGCTAG